>PVJX010025392.1:0-26976 GCA_004027295.1 Dolichotis patagonum | reverse complement strand
TGGCTGGAGTTCTGTATGCTTCATACTTCTGCATATCATTTCTTTTTTCTATGCTTGGGAAATTTTCCTTAATAATTTCTGTGAATAGCCTTTGTAATTCCTCTGTTTTGATTCCTGCTTCTTCATTCACATGCTTTATTCTTAAGTTATAGATCCTCTTGTCGTCTTCCAGTCTTTGTATCTTTACTGCCTGCTCCCTTTTTAAGAGATCTTCCCTTTCATGACCCCACACTGCAAGCCTGTGTTCAATTTTTGATAGTCTATCTTTGGTTTCTTTCAAGCAGTTTTGCCAGCTTTCTATGGAGTCTTTAGTTTCCTGATAATCTCTTTGAATCTGCTTCATGAATTCTAGTTTTTTTCTGAATTGTTCATTAAATTTTTCTCTCCTTTTGTGTTCCTCCATTCTTCTGTCCGTGTCTTCTTGAGAGGTGCCCAGCCCTTCTTTTATTAATCTACTTATCTCTTGTTTAATTTGAATTAATATTTCAGTTTTGGTCCCGCTTACGAGGTCCTGAAGATATCTATGTCCACTAACGCTGTGTTTGATGTTGCATGTTTGCTGCCCTCAGTCTCTTTTGTATTTACCTCTCTTGGATCAATGTTCTCAGGGTTGGGGGTTGGGGGTTTTTTCTTATTTCTCCCTTTCGTCATGTTTTTGGTTCCTTCCATACAAGTGTACAGTGTAATTCCCAGCCCCTTTGCTTGTTGGTTAAGGCTCCTCTAGAGGGCACAGGCTAGGAGCTTTAGCTGTCTTCAATAGGTTATCAGAGATTAGAGCTCACCCACGGGCAGTGTGCACTGGCTCCTCCCCTCCGGGCCAGTCAACCTTTGCAGGCCTTCACTGTGTCAGTGTGCGCTGAACTCAGGGAATTAATTAGTAGTGAGTCACTGGGTCCCCGCCAGGGGCGCGGGCTAGTCCAAGCAGATTCTACCAATCCACTCGGCGAGGGGAACAACCAACTGAAGCCACTTCCTTATGGAGTTAGGGATGTCCTGCCCAAATCCAACATGTCGTCCAGTTGGTTTCCCCTTTCCCGTGGGAAGGTCTTATTCCCATCACTCACCGTGTGTTGATGCCGGTCCTCAAGAACTGCTTGGCTCCCTGACCTCTGACTTCAGCGCGGCTGCAGTGCGAATTCACCGTGCCTCTGGGTGGGTCGCGTGCGGGGCCGGTCCGGCCGAGCTGTATGCAGGAATGTTCAGCTCCGTGCTCCAGCGGCTCAAGCCAGTAGCTTTGGCGCGGATCACTTGTTCAGGTCGGGCAGGAATTCAGGGGACTCGAGGAGGATGCCATGCTCACTGATCTTTGCTTCACTAATAGTAGCCCCAGGACCTCATATTCTAGCGGTTTTTTGCACTTTAGTTTCTTCGTCGGTTGTGAGAGTCCATCTCTCTCTGTTTGGGTCTCTCCAGGGTGTTTTATTCTGGCATTTGAGCTGTGTCTCTCAGAGAGGGTCCCTCTCCGGCTACCTACAGGTCCGCCATCTTTCTAAATTGACTTTCAAAAAAGACAGTAATTGCAGTGAACGTGATATGTAAATATAGATGATTTAGGGAGATGAAAGTCACATTAATTCCAAGCCTATGTTTTTTTAAATTTTATTTTAAAGAGAATAAAACAAAAGAGGGCAGAACAGAGCGGGATTTGCAACACACCCAGAGGAAGCTTTGGAACACCACTCAAAACAAGGAAATAAAGAAAAAATGACAAAAGGAAAGACCAAAAGGGAGGCTCAAATCACCTGCCCATCCCAAGAAAGCCTGGGAGCCATGTACATAGAAGAAAATAGAAGCCGTACACCTGAAATGACTTAAATGATATCAACTGAAATAAAGAAGCAAATAGGGGAAACTATGGAGAAATTCAAATTAGATATAATTGCCCAGGTAAAAGAAGAAATGATGAAAGTAGTGAAAGAAATAGTGAACACATCTAGCTAAACCTATTGTTTTAAGTGAAGAAAAACTATAGAGTTTTTTGTTTGTTTGCTTACACACGTGCTTTGCTTTGTTTTAGGAGAGCGGCAGCATGGTAGCAGAGGAAGTATGACTGCAGTTCTGATTCTTTATTTGCATATAATAGTTTCAAAGTCCTTCTGAAGATGTCATTACATATCATCATCCACAGCAGTGATCTTAATTTTAGAGACGAAAAGGAGCAAAGGTCCCAGTCTCCATGTGTCATCTAGCTAAAGAGAATGCTAGAGGCAAGATTTTTAAACTCAGGTTTCATTGAGCTCCTGTGCAATTGGATGACATGAGATTCACTGCTAGACTTAAGCCAGGGAGTCTGTCACAAGCACACTCCAGCCAAAGGAGGGGACAAGGAAAGCCATCCTGGAGAGCAGAGGTTGCTGCATTAGAACAGAAGGCCATGTGGCCTGAGATCCTGACTTTGTCTAAAGGAAGGAAAAGTCATTCCCTCTATGTCCCTCTCTCTCTCTAATGCCACCCTATCATCATGCTGGCCAGGGAAGCTACAGCAACAAGAAGACATATTTTTCTTTGCTTGGTATTTTTAAATACTGGCCCAGAAAAGAAATTAAGACTTGTGGAAATGCAAGAAGACAAGAGTGACAACAGGACACCAATTAGGGTGGAGTGTAGTTTAGTAGTAGCTCATGAGGCCCTAGCCTCAATGCCTAGCACCAGCTAGAATCAATGAATGAATAAATGAATAAGTAAACTACTGAAATAACCTAGCAATGAGGTGAAAATAATGGGGGGCATGAATGAATGGGATGAATGAATGTTGGAGTGAATGAATGAATATACTACTGCAATAACCTAGCACTGAGGTGAAAATAATGGGGGGCATGAATGCTTAAGATGGAGAAAAGTGGGCGTGGAATATATACTGAAGGTAAGGACCTCCAAATGTCACTAGATCCTATAGGAAAATATGGGAGGTTGACCCATTGGTTGTTCAGAGACTTATTCCTAGATTTATTTATTTATTTTTATTTATTTATTCATATTTTATGGTGCTGGGGGATCAAACTCAGGGCCTTGTGCATGCAAGACAAGAGCGGTAGCTGAGCCACATCTCCAGCCTTATTTATTTTAAAATGAAATCTTTACTTTTTTCGGGGGGGGGGCTCAGACTATCTCTGATATAAATTAAAGCAGGGTGAAGGTTTTAGGAATTGAGGACTTATCATCAATTATTGCTAGTACTGGTAACTATTTTCAAAGTAAGGGCCAGGAAAAAGAGAGTACATTCAAGTCCTTACCCAGTGGCCACAAGGCAATATGTCAGCTCTATTGCTGCTCAGGACTGCTGGTAGGGTACGGCCTTCCCTTCTCTTCCCTTCCTTGTTTCCTCGAATTGTATCTCCCTTGTCTTGAATCTCAGAAATTCCAAGAATTTGAAGGCACCTTAAAAAAATCCCACTGTTTGACAAATTCCTTTTATCAACCACCAAGAGCTTACTCTTGTCAGCTGACAGCTACTCCCCTGGTACCTGGTGAGCCTAAAGTCTTACGTAGTGTAAATTCTCTATGTCTTGGTAAGAAACCAGATCTGCGAAGAGACTTCAGAGAAGACACAGAAGTTTTTTCTTCAGGAAAGTTTTATGCGTTTCGAGAATTAAAAATATGATTTGGGGGAAAGTAGAAAGATTGTCAACTCAGCGTCCCAGCAGGAACAGAATTCTCATACCTAAAAAGCTCTCCCAGGAGCTCTCCTGTGGGTCTTCCCTTGGGACTGTCACCCTCAGCACAGAAGACAATTTTGGTGGTTTTATTTCAAGTCCACTAAGAGCGATTAGTACCATCTAGCAGACCATATGCCATTTCCAGTGGTTTAAAATAGCTTTTCTAAATGTGCCTTTTCACAGCCTGAATACGGCTTAAATTTCTTCAAAGTTGACATAGAAAGGAGATAGGACAATTTTCTGAGGATTTTGCTGGCTGATGAAACAAACTTCACAATGTTATTCGCCGTGAGACCCGATTGTAGGTAGGACAAAAGCCTACATATGAGCCAGGTGTGGTGGTTCATGCCTGTAATCCCAGCACTTTGGAGGCTGAAGCAGGAGGATCACTTGAGCTAGGCGTTTGGGACCAGTTTGGTCAACACAGAGATTGTCTCAAAAACAAAATAAAGCAAAAATTGAGGGAAAACCTCCAATAGTTTTGGTGAAATGAATGTCTTCCCAAATATTCCTATTAAATAACTCTTGGATAATGAAAATAATTCAGATTTGCAACCCATTTTTCCCTAAGATTCAAGGAAATGTCAGTACATTTTTAGGAAACACTACATACCTGGGTTAAGAAAATTCAAGTGGTATAGGAGATCCATGGTGTAAAGTCAGTCCTGGTTGCTGTGTGGTGCAGTGGGGTCCTGCCTGATGATTCGGTACATGTAAACATCATGTAATGTTTAAACATAGTTACATCCCCAAACATGCATCATTTCCTTATGGTGAAAACAATCTTTTAGGCTTTTTCTAGCTTTTTGAAACATACAATGCACCATCATTGTCCACAGTCACCCTACCGCCCACTAGTGTACCACAACTTCTCACTCCTACAGCGCTCATTGGTCAGCTTCTCCCGATCCCTTCCTCTCCTCCTCTCCTCGGCCTCTGGTAAGCATCATTACTCTCAGCTTCTAGTAGATTCTATATCTGAGAGACTCCACAAAGTGCTTGTCCTTCTCTGCACAGTTTGCTTCACTTAACCTAATGACCTAGTTCCATCCATGTGGCTGGAAATGATAGGATATCCTTCTTTGTAACGGATGAACGTTACTCCTCTGTGCACAGGCACTACATTTTCTTTATCCATTTGGTAGCTGATGAACACTCAGGCTGTTTTCCTGTCTGGCCATCATGGATGGTGCTAAGATAAACACAGGGGTGCAGGTGTCTTTTATACATATGGATCTGACTTCTACAGACTCAGTGGTTAAGGTTGTCAGATCACAGTGTAATGGAATTGGCCCAAAATCCCAATTTGGTAGTAAAACTAGTTTTCACATCTCATTTCTCTGGAATCAGTACCTGCCCCATTCAACAACACATTCTCCCTAGAGAGCTTTCCTGGCTGTGTGTGTGTATCTGACCAACAGTTGCGAAAGCAGTCCTGGTGCAGACTGTATAAAGGAACAGTGTGGGTAACAGCACTAAGGAACATCTGTGAGCCAGGTTTCTTCAGCTTGTGTGTGTGTGTGTGTGTGTGTGTGTGTGTCCGTGTGTGTGTGTGTGTGCATGCACTATATAATAAAATATGTTTATCACCTCTACCAACAATTATCTACATTCCATTAATACACTGATGAATTTTTAATACTGCAAGCACCAAATTAATTAGCCAAATCTAGCTTCAGTTTTCAACAGCTGTTATCAATCCTTCAAAAGAGCATCCAAAAAAAAAACCCCAAAAAGCAAGTGTTCAGTGCTGCAAGGAGTGTAATTTCTCTACTTAACATCTCAATGGATTTCAATCTATTTTAAAACTTATGAACTCTATTATACTATATGATAGAGTTACAGACACGAGAAAAATTAACCTCCAGGTGCTTTCTATTAAGTTTCTTATAAATATGTAAATATTTTAAATAATGAGCAATAAACCTTTCATTCATATTCACATTATAATTAACTTTTTAATTTAAGTAGAAGCCTAGAAGCCATAAATTTGGGCTCCTGATTCACTTCCAATCACCCTCTAATTTATATTTGCTTTCATTACGACAAGACTATGAAAAACTTTAATCTTGCAATTCTCTAATCTTGGAAGTTTAAAAATTCATAAGGTAAAATTAGAATCTGTGTAGGAGACATTAGGCCTTAGCAAAAGGAATGCTGAATTAGAAGTCACAGGAATGTGATTCTAGGCCATGGTCTGTGTCCTGCTCAAATGATTTCTTTGCAAACAACTTTACACAGTTATAAAATGATACAGGTACAAGACACACTCTGCAAAGTTCCGTCCATGCAATGCAAAAATGTAAATAATAGTTAATTATAATAATGTGAAAAAGTATATATTTTTAGACTCATAAAGTAATTTAAACTCATTAAAATGATTGCTAATCAAGGTATATATCTGGTGTATCTAGAGATATACATGCATGTGTGGAAATGTATATATAGTTACAATAGAAAGTATCAGTAATAACTTTCTCATAATAATAAAGCCACAGTTAAATGTGAGCTATATGCTTCCAGTTTAAAACATATGAAGTGAGAAAAAAATGTTAAATTCTACATAGCTTAACCTAGTCAAATTGAGAGTCACCCAATTAAAGTATTTAGAAACTCTTTAATATTCTAATATGTAACCTATAAGGAAACGGTAATGTCCTACTCACTCAAGTGTAAGAAAATAAAACAAAAGACTCTGTTCTTTTCCTACTTAATCCTGACCACCACTCTTCAGCCTGCACATGTCATGTTAGCTTATTATTTTGGGACTCGGAGGAGTGTGAGGAAGTCAGAACAGAAGAGAGGAGGAATGAGGGTATAGCCTATGGCAAGAAGACAAAATATGTAAGAGAAAGCAAATCAAATCCGGCACATCCAGGAGAGGAGGACATTTAGCAAATGGAATCATCAACTGAGGGAAATGCTACAGAAGAAAAGTCTATAGAGAATGTGTAAGCTCTTTTTTATTGTAATTCAAACTTTATTACAGGAAATACCACCCTACCCATTCTTCCTTCCATGATTCCCTTATTGGAATTTAATCAGTCATTTCTGATTAAGTTTAAGGACAAAAAATTGGAAAATTTCAGGGCTTTTATAATTTCTCAGTGTCAATACATTCAGCAAGCTCTTGTCTGAATGGAATAAATAATTCACTGGCATTTTTATTCTTAGAATATGGAAACGTACCTGGAGAAGGTCAAAAAAGAACACCTTGCATAATAAAAGTCAAAATGTTCTGTGTAAAGTTTGAATTAGGGTAATAGCTCTCTCAATTCTTTTCTGTCCACACTTAAATGCCAATGCTTCCTTGGTTATTGGAGAATTTTATTTTTCAACAAAATGTCACTATCAGCAGGGGCTCTACACCAAAAGTATTCTTGTTGTCTGGGGCTCAAATCAACAGCAGTAATGGTATCCAGACATTGTTAGGATTTGGAGACTCACTCCGCTGCAAGCAGTGTTTGAGCCTGGTCCCTTGTGTTTTGTCTGGAACCAAACACACGTGAAGAGTCCACAGCTGTAGCACACACTCTCTCTCTCTCACTCCTTTCTTATGCAGGCGGTGGGCAGACATATGTGACTCCTGGCTCGTGGATATCTTCCTGGAGAGACCAGTGAAATTGTTGTTTCTCTTCCAGTATACTAAATGGAGCCAAATTCTCCTGACCTTAGTGGCTAGAAACGGTGCTATTAAAAGAATTGCCTCATTTGTCCTTTAGGCTCTTCTAACACAAATATTAGTAACTGAATTTCTGGAAAGGGGTACGGGTGAAAGTTTCTTTCTTTTCAATTTTCATATCATCAGAATATTCATGTTCTGTCACCGCATCAAAGATAGGCAGGTGTACAGGGGCAGGTGAAGAACTGCCAGCTAAAATATTAGGACAAGGAAATGCCATAAATCTGTGCAGAGATAGAATCCTCACTCGTGAGCAGGGTTAGAAGACTTCAATCCCTACTTTAACAGGGAAGAAAGTGAAGTAAAGAAAACTGCTGTCCAAGGTAGTAAGGACAAGAAGCGGTAGAGCTAGGTCTAGTTTGAACTAAGTCTTCTAGAATCATGGCCCAGCAATTCACGTTTACTGAACTGATCCAAAATTCTTTTTGTTTCTTTGTCTTTTTGTTGTTGTTTTAGCTATCAAATTTTATGAAAAAGTCAAGCTTGATAGTTTCAAGATGACAGTGTTGTCTTTAATATGCATTTTTAAAAATATCTTCAAATGAGAAATAGAATTTCCATTATTGCCCTTACATTTTATTACTAGTTCTTCTCAAGCCAATTAAATGCAGTCCCAAAGACAGCACAACAATTTTCTGATTTGCAAAAAGGTTTTTGTTTTGTATTCAAATGCAGTAACTAAATTACATTCTCTGTCTGATTACAATGAGAAAACATTTTCATGTATACCAGCTGTTTGATCCATAATTCTCTATGTGAAACTCTTAGGGCCCAAAGCATGTCAATAGTGTGTACTAGTTAGCGTTAATTGTGAACCTGAAAGAAGTAAGAGACTCTTGGAGAGGTGACTGGATTATGGGGGCACTACAGTCATCAGGGGATTAGTCCGCTGATGTTAACAGCTGGATATGTAGTTAGGAAGTGGGGGTCAGTTGGTGGCAGATCACTGGAGGCATACTTTGGAGATTATACCTCTGGTTGGTGTTTTTTTTCTGACTTACTCTGCTTCCAGATCACCACAAACTAAGCAGCTTTGCTCTGCCATACTCTTCTACCATGATGTTCCTGCCTCAGGGCCAGTCAGTCATAGACTGACTTCTCCAAGACTGTAAGTCAAACAAACCTTTCCCCTATTAAGTTGTGCATGTGGGGTATTTTGTTCAGCAATGGGCTTACTAACACAGGAAATGGGTACCAGGGAAATAGGGGCATTGTAACTATACCAATACTTTGGCACTAGTTTGTGGAATGAGTTTGGAAAAGCTTGGAAAACAGGCTAGAGAAATCCTAGACTATTGTAAGTAGAACTTAATGGCCAATTCTGGCCATTAAGATAGACAGTAAAGGTCAGATGAGGTTTCAGATAGGAATGAGGACTTTCCTGGAAACTGGGCCAGAGGTTATGCATGTTATGCTTTGGCCATGTCCTGAGACAGAGTAGGAGGATGAGTTTAAGGATGATAAACCAATTGATGTGGTGGAGGAAATTTCAAGGCAGCTCAATGTTCAGGCTTTGCCTGAGTACTGCTATCTACATTTAGTCAGGTTTATAGTAAGAGTCAGGGCCAAAAAATTGAGCAGAAAGATTTCAAAATAAATTTTAGCCTTAAAAGAACCACATATAAAGTTGGGACCTAAGGAACTGAGGCTGCTGAAGAGATTAGTGCTATTAAAAGACACCAACATCTCTGAACTTGGACAAGAAAAAAGATGCCATGAGGGCATCTTAGGAATCAACACCCTCCCCACCAGGCTCAACTGTGTACAAAATATAAACTTTTACTTTAAGCAGAGAGCTTCTGGCCTCCCTACTCAAGAAGGACCAACGAGGTGTTTGATTTCACAGGATTCATCAAGTTCAGGCATTCAGAGGGCACTGAAGCCAAGGTACAAGTGAGCTTGGCTACTATTTTCATTAGGATCTGACCCTGGTGTCATCCACATGATGTCAGTTGTTTGGACATGCAGACCACAAGAGCCGCATGGTCATGAAAGCTCTTTTCTACCTGCTCTGCTTCTGAACTACCTTATAAAAACACTTATTATAATGAAATACACTGATCAGGATAATTAAGACCCTAAAGTTAAAGTAAGATTTTTGTCATCACACATGAATTTTAAAAGATTTTCTGTGTATGTGTGTGTGTGTGCATGAATGTGTGTTTAGAGTTTTTTTGATTTTTAAAATATATACAGATAATGGATTCTCCTCCAATGCAGCTATACTTTTTTTAATGAGGAAAAAAAAACCCGACAAGTGTTTTAAAAGCACTACAGTCACTGTAATTTGATACTTACAAAGCAAGTCACATATCCAGAGACATCATTAAAAGACAGGTTGCTGCATTCCTCTCCCCTGTGATTCTGGACATCAATGACAGTACCTGAGAATTTTCGTTCCTAACCCATTCCCAGATACTTAGCCAGGTTTATAGTAAGAGTCAGGGCCAAAAAATTGAGCAGAAAGATTTGAATACTGATACTATGGTTGTATAGACCAAACTTTCAGAACCAGTAGTCAAGATCATAAGCCATCTTGGACTGATGGGACTGCATTCAAATCTATTTCTTAGCTGTTTGATGACAGGCAAATTACATAATTTCTGCTGAGAAAGACCTCTGAAAATCCAACTGGGGGGATCCCTTATATGTACAAAGTTACTTTCATTGCTTTTCATTTTCTTTTTGTCTTTGTTGTTTGACAGTTTGAATCTAACATATCTTGGTATGGATATCACTGAGTTTATTTTCTTTGTAGTTCCTTAAGCTTCTTACATATGTATATCCCTATCTCTTCTCAGATTTGGGGCATTTGCTGTTGGTTCTTAAATAGTCTCTCTGCCTCTTTCTCTTATCTTTTGAAATTCCCAGAATCGATATACTGATCTACTTGATGGGATGGGGTCCCACAAATCCCTTGGGCTACATTTACTCTTCTTCTTCTTCTTCTTCTTTTTTTTTTTTTTTCCTGCCTCAGACTCTGCAATTTCCAGTGAGTTGTCTTCATGTTCACTGATTCTGTCTTTGGCCTATTCAAGCCAGCCACTGGATCCCTATAGTGAATATTTCAAATTGTTTATTATATTTTCAGTTAGAGCACTTGTACTTTTTTTGTTTTATAATTTCATCTCCTTATTGATAGCCTCACTTTAAATATCGTTTTCCTGATTTCTTTTTTCCTCTTTGAGAATATGTAAGACAGTATTTTTTTTTCTACTAGGGATTGAACTCATGACCTCATGCTTGCCAGGCAGGTGATTATGGCACTGAGCTAAATCCCCAGCCCCTTAAAACAGTATTTTCAAACCCTACATGTAGTAATCCCGATTCCTGTTTTTCTTCAAGGACAGTTTCTGGGGATTTATTTTGTCCTTTTGAATACACTGTGTTTTCCTGTTGCTCTCTATGTCTTGTTATCTTTAAATGAAAATTGGTCAGTTGAAAAACACCCAGCCACTTCTTCTAGTCTTTGAAGGACCCAAAGTGTCATCCCTATGTGAAAGGTGAACGAGTTCTCAGGCTGCTTCTGGGTGTGTGCTGTGGTTTAGATCTGGAGTGTCCCTCAAAGCCTCCTGTGTTTGGAAAGTGACTGGATAGAGGGGTGCTGGAATAATCCATTAGTGCATTCAGCAGCCTTGTGTGCTGCTGGAAGGTGGGTCTGGTGCAGGTGGGTCTCTGGGAGAATGACCAGGAAAGTCCTAGATCTCTTCTTCTCTCTCTGCTTTCTGGCTACTAGGATTTGAGCAGCTTTCTTGCACCCTGCCATTTCTGTTAGCCAGCTGACTAGAGAACTGAAGCCACTGAAAACTGTGAGCCAAAATCAACCTCTCTTCCTTTGAGTTGTACCATGTATGGTGGCCCAGCTATTAGAAAAGGGACCAGGATGGTAGACATCTTCCTTGGGCCAGTGTGAGTCTAATTCTGAAGCTTGTGTACACACAGCTGATATTAAATGTCTCTGTAACAGTCTTACCCTTATGGGAGACCTTTCCTGTTCCACTGTAGTCCTCAAACAAAAGTTTCTTGTTCTCTGCAGGTCTGCTGCGTTACATAGCTTCCCCTGGCTTCCTGCACTCCGCATTAGGGACACAGAGCTCCAACCTCCAGCTTCCTCCACACGTGCACATTAGAATGCAGCGAACTTGGTCCAACCCTCCAGTTTGCCCAAGGGAACTAGCAAGCAGCTCAGGACATCCCCCACACTGCACCAAGCCCCATGGAGTGGGGCGGGAGTTAGAAACACTACAAAATGTCCTGTTTCAATTTTGAATATTTGTAGTTTGGATATCACTTGATTGCTATAAACCTTTCATTTCCAGAGGTCTTGCAAAAGAGTTCAACAGTCTCTAGTTCTTTATTTAATATTTCTGTGAGGAGAAAAGTGGTCCAGAGTTTCCTGCTTTACCACCTTGTTGAGGTTCTCCTCAATTATTTCCTTAAGCTTCAGGTCCTTAGAGTGCTAAGGATTTAACTGAGATAACTAAGATAACATATGTAAAAGACTAGATTTCATGCAATAAAATCTTAATATTCTCATTGCTGGCATACTACTTAGATGCTAAACCATCCCACATTTTATTTAAGAATAGAGTCAAGAAAAACAAACGATGGTTGATTTCTAAGTACTTTCTGTTCTAAGGTAGTTCATGTCATCTTATTCATTAAAACTACCAACTTGTTAACAGGACTTCTAGTTCCTAGGCCACTCCCCCTTTGAAACACAGCTTGTTTTTGTGCCTTTTCTATACTTCTATAGTAGACTTACTCCCTTCTTGTCCCTTCTTTTCTCCTATTTTTTTTTCCTAGTAAGACACAATTTCTGGTCTGAAGTTCTAATCATGTAATAACTCTGCTTTGCTGAAAATACACCTAAAACACCTTGATTGGATTTTTAAGCACATCTCTTCATTTATGTGTTTCTAGCTAGGGCTCTTGCCTCTGTTCCCCAGACAGCTATTCATTTTGACTGTTTCACTATTTTGACAAGACTTTTTTCTGTTACCAGAGCAATTTTATTAGCCCCTATTATATGCTAGCAGATACAAAATTTTATTTTTAAAGAAAGTTTTGATTTTAAGTAATTTTAAAAATACCCTAAAAACTCTGCACTGTCCCTAAAACCTAAAATTCTTCTAAATTTCTGCAAATTAAGTACAACCCATAACAACACACAGAAAGGCTATGCATTTTCCTTCTTGGGCTCCTGCCTAATTTGGTAAGACAGCTCCTTAGTTGAGATTTCCATATTCTAACACACATTGGCTTCCTCAGGACACTGTGCTTTATCACTGGAGATAACCCAATGGACATTCAGGATTTTTGGTTGAACCTCAGGTAACAGATCTGCGCTGGGGGAAATTTAGACACTATGGCTTTGAAATATCCCTTCTACTATTTTGTTTTACTTCATGGATTACATTCAGGTTAGTAATGCTGTTAGCTATTATTACCATTGAGGTATCATGCAAACTTTAAATTATTATTGCTTAAAAATTACTAATCGTTAATATATCAATTTCAAATAATTATTATAAGGAATATATAGTTGAGGAATATCTAAGACTGTGTTAAGTAGTTTTTCTCCAGAAAAATATTGTCATATCTCCTTCCTACTTCTTTGATTCTGACAATTATAACAAAGCTCAAGCAAGATCTATCATCTCAGAATAAAATGTCATTTTCTCTTAAAGTTTTAGGTTCTATTAGTTTTTTAGTCTCAGGAAGTAAAAATCAAGTTCTCTGTTAACTTTGCTTCTGGTGATAATATTATGAACTAGGTCAGAAGGAGGTAGTTAAAAAAGAAATAGGTCCATAGCTAAGAATCTCATTAAAAGAGAAAAAAAAAAAAACCTTGGCTGTGTTGCATGTTCAAAATAAATTCTATTCTCTATTTCAGGGCAATCATGAGGTTTCTGAGAAAAGTGCTGAAGAAATGCTCCACGGCCAGGAAGAAAGGTCACGAGCATGGCGACAACCTGGCCAAGCTGTCCCACCTTCGAGGGGGATCACCGAAAACCCCTCTCCCTTCCTTTTCTTAATGCTTCTGAGTATGAGAAGAGAGTCAAGATGCCTGGCCAATGAGACATAAAAATGCTTTGCTTATACTGGTGTCTTCATTTGCCTCTTTGAAGGGGGAAGGTTAAAATAAAAATGTTGGAATATTCTGGAAAAGTGGCTTACCTAAAGAAAAAAAAAGCAACAGTGGCAATAATGTAGCACAAAATGATGTCCCCTGGGGCTGTGGAGGAGACCAGGAGCCAGGAAGAAAGAGCAGCGCTCAGGTAGGCCAGGTTTACAAACGTTCCTTGGCCTGGATGATTCAGAGGTGCGGGGCAAGGTGGTGTGCAGTGTGTATTTTTTCTCCATGCCAGTATCCACCAGAGCCCCACCGTACTCCCTGTGGGGAAGCAGAGGTAAGCTTTTCCAGTTTTCAGATTCCTCTGTTGCCACATCCACCAGTGGACACTGCCAAGAGCTGGATATACGTGTGCCACTTCCCAAACCTGTGTGCCAAGGGGCAGAAAGAAACATCTGAATCACTAAGTGCACCCCGCCCCATTAGACCATGTGGCTCATTCTTTTGTATTTCCGTTTATGCAGAACTATTCTGTACAATGTGAATATCAAGTGGCACTGAAGGAGGCCTGACATGGGGAAGTATTAAGTGCACTGGTTTATCAGTCAGGAATCACTATAGGAACAGACTTAATACAAATATAGATGCTATAAAGGGTTTACAAAGTAGGCTTACAGTGGCTGCCTGCAGAGTTAGGAAGAAGAATGCAAAAGTCCCATCTGCATGCAGGAGAGCCAAAGGATCTAGTCAAAAGCTAGAGCTCACAGCAGAGTCACCAGTATAAGTCTGTCAGAAAGCCAGAGGGTCTGTGTTGGAAGGCTGGAGGTCTGCACTGGAAGCCTGAAGGAAAGTCCAAAAGAGATGCAAAGACTGGGGCTCCACTGAAGAAGCAAAAGGGCGAATTTCCCTCTTCTTTCCCTTTTTATTCCATCCAGGCTTCACACTATTGGTTGGTGCCACCCACACCCAGGGTGGGGCTTCCCTCTTGTGTAAGTTCATCACCTAGACCCACCGAACTGTGCTAAACTAATCCCCAAGGTGTTTCTTATTCAAGTTGACACCACAGTTAACTATCACAACTAGTAAAGAAAGGGGCAAATAAGGTTTTTATCCTGTAAGTTAAGTTTTAATTAGCAAGGGGGAAATTTGATATCTGGAAGAGAAGGAGGGTATAAAGCTGATAGAGAAAAGTACTGTTTTCTATCACAGAATCAGAAGAGATTAAAATGTGAAATCACACCTAGTGCAGGAATGTCCTTGGGAACTAGGGTGGAGGGAGTGATTCTGTCTTGCTGAGCTGAGTCTCAGTAATTTCTCCAAGGAATCAGACTATGAAGTAAAAAAGGACAGGAGGGTCTCTAGAGAAAATCTCCTGGGATATGGATGTTATCAGCCCTAACCTGAAGTTCTCAGAAAGTTTTTCTTCCTTTGAACCATGAACTAATACAATTAAAGAAAAATGACTTCAGGAAAACATTCACTTCTTATTTTGCTAAGGGGAAAACAAACCTCCCATCTTCCATGGTAATATCAGCAATATAATATTATTTTAACATTCCTTATTCCAATAAATAAATCATAATCCCAAAATAAAAATAATCTTCCTAAAGAAAGATCAGCTGACCTTCACACTAGTTATATTTCTAATAGTCATGGAAATACATACTGACACATGAATATATATATATACCTAATGATATATATGTATATTAAAAATGATTATGTATGTGCTTAGGGTTAGGGTTATTTCAAGTGTAAATGCAAAAATGTAACATTCTATTTATTTTAGGTCATTAAAAAAATCATTCAGGGATCAGTTGTAGTGTTCATACCTTGGATCTGGATTATGACCTAAAAATTCTGTGTTAAAAGACTTGGTCCTGGCCTGTGATGCTCTTGGGAGGTGGTAGAAGTTCTACGACATGGAAGGAAGTCACGTCACTGGAGGCATGTCCTTGAAGGGGTATTGGAACCCAGCCCCTTTTATGGCTCTCTTTGTCTCTTGGCTTCTACCAGGTGAATAAATCTCCCCTGCCACGTACTCCTGCCATCATGTACTGTACTACCACAGGACCAAAGCAGAGGGCCAAATGACCATTAACTTCCTCCTCTGAAACCAAAAACCAAAATAAACCTTTTCCCTTACAAGTTAATTTTTATCAGCTATTTTGTCATAGTAACGGTAAGCTGACTATCACATGGAGACTATCACAATGGACCATGAAGTAAAGTTCTGATATCTAACTTGTGGACATTTTGCTTAGGCACACTTTAAATCTGTATTTTCACATGGATCTATAGATGAAAATACAGGCACCATATATAATTAATATGAAGTAAACAGTGGTGGTGGTCAGGAAGAGCTGTCCAAGATCTCTGGAAAGACTCTGTTTTCAGAGCCCTTCAGAAACATATCTGGAGAGTTGTCACTCAACACGAGAATCTGGGAAGGATGCTACACACAAATGAAAGTTTGCTCATGAGCCAACCCTGGTCCTGAATCTTGTTAATTTTTTTTTTTTTTTTTTGGTACCGGGGATCAAACTCACAACCTTGTGCTTGCCAGGCAGGTGCTTAAGCCACTGAGCTAAATCCCCAGCCCTCCTGGTCCTGAATCTTGAATTGGTAAATCAACTTAAGCTGGAATGAAAAGATGGAGAAACAGTGCAGGTAGAAAGTGTTAAGGTTGTCAGCCCTTTGGAGACATGATAATATGTAGGGGCAGATGCTAATGTATTATAAGACAAAAATAAACATAAGTGACAAACTTATGTGGAGCTTGGTGATCATTTTTAGGCAACTCCCTTGAACAGGGGTACTCATTATTGATAGCTCAGTAGAATCTCTTGGAGTATATAAAATAAAATGCCTGGTTCTACCTGTAGCAGCTGGGATTTAACTTCTTTGTAATGGGGCTTTGGTAGCAGGACTTCTTATTTAAGAATTGCTCAGTTGAATCTAATGTACAGCTAAGTTGAGAATTACTACTTAAAGAGCTGAGAAAAGACTGCAGAAAAAATTTCCTCATCAGGGATCCTTAAAATGATTAATTTGCAAACTACTCAGTAGAACAAAACAGTCCATATATAACCACTTAAAAATTCTCTAACCTCAGCATGGTTAATAGGCAGAAAGACACTGTGCTATCAAAGTTTCAGTGAGCTTGTGCAGTGCAAAATAACATCATTAAGGCCACAGATGCAGACACAGCCCTATAAATACTGATGTCATAAAGATCTTGAGGACAATTACTATAGCTTGGATCTTAATTGTCCCCCCAAGGTCCACATTTTAAAGGCTTGGTATCCAGCCTGTGGTGCTGCTGGAGGCTGCGGTACCTTTAAAAGGTGGTGCCTAGGGAGGTCTAGGTCATGGAGCCCTTGAGTAGGACATTGGGACTCTGGTCCCCTCCTCCTTCTCATTTTGCTTCCTGGCCACCATGAGGTGAGCAGCCTCCTCCATCACACAGTCATGCCATGATGTATACTGCTGCTTACTGAGGAAGGAAATCAACTGTATACTAAGGCTGCTGGAATCAGATCTATCAGTGAAACTGTGAGGATGGAAAAGAAATCTGTGCTCGTTTTGTTCTTGCGTCTTAAACTACAAAAGATACAACCACCATGCACAAGTGCTTACTTAAGATGGAAAAGGCAGAAAATTTCAGGGCTTGGTACTCTGTAGTTTGAGGCAGCCACAGAAGCCCTTGGGTTGCGTTACCCATGGATATGTGGAGGATTTCTCCACTCACCGCACCGCCTCTTCCTCTCACACTGTATTGCTTTCGCTGTGTGACACTATCTTTCTTCCACAGCATTCTTCACTCTCTAACATTTGTACATCTACCAATCTGTCTATCTCGATTACTGCCTATTGTCTCCGCTTTAGACTATAACTCTGATGGGCCATGCATCTCTGTCTTTTCCACTGAACAACGATCAACCATGCTTGACATTCAGTACACTATAGACATTCGCTGAATGAACAACAGCAACAGAAAAGTTTGGTCATACTCCAGTAAGTGATTGGTTTTTACTATTTTCATTAACACAAATAAATTTTGTGCTACAAAGAAAGGTGTTATTTTCTTAAAAGAAAACAAACCATGTAAAGGAGGAAACTGAAACAGAGGGAAAAGGAAAAAAAAAAAAACCCTCCAGTTGGCATTTGATTTGTCACCCAAAATTACGGGACTATTACTTCATGGACGCAATTCTGGCCTGTATATTTTTGCAAAGCCAAAACTGGTAAATTCAAGTATTTTCACTGCCCTCCTTTTAAGTTGGTGTGTTTTTATAGTTTCCAAAGGGGAAACCTGACAGCTATATCCCTCAATTTTTCAGCTGGAATCAGACATCCTAGAAGCTAATGGCGTGTCCTTCAAATAGAAGCCTGTTCCCAGACTCGCACCCAAAATGTCTTTCGGATGTTTCTCTGCCTTCAACAGTTAACACGCCTCTCTTAATGTTTATCAGGAGTTTTGATGATAAATGAACACAGCAGATATTTGCTGGCGGTGGCTCTAACTTTTCCTCAGATTCTCTAGGTGTGTCACTGCCAGTCGCCATTCTGCAAGTAAGGCTATAAACTTCAAAACCCTCCCTCAGCAAGGGAGAGCATGAAATATTTATTTTTGCTCCCAATGGAACATGGAAAGAAGTTTTATAATTTTGCAAGTTTTCTACTCTTCTAGCACTAAAACATTTAGATGGATTCAGCATCCAGGATCAGAGGTTTCCCAGATGGTCTGAAGTTGATTATGCAGGCAAGGAGGAAGCAGCAATCTACAGACGACTTGATAGGAAATGAAATAAAGTTGACAAATGTTGTGTGCTGGAGGCAGGATACTGCGAAATCATTATATTTGCAACAAAGAGAAGAGGAACAAAGAGTCGGATCTTGGCAGTCAAGTGTTAAAACTCTTTATCTCCACTGGATGTGTAATACGGAAAGTAAAAACTGGACAAAGACAGAAGGAAACCTGCTCAACTTCAGTTTTATCTTCTCCTGTGCTACAAAGCAGTTTGTTGGAACTGCACTTGAGGATGCCCTCAGTACTGTGCTTGGGTAAATAAGAGCTAGTTTACCTGTGAAAAGAGCCCTGAGTCCAAGCCTGAGATGTGAGAATAAATCCAGGTACTGTTGTATCAGGGAAGTAGAAAGCAGGTGGCCAAAGCTGGCACTACATTTCCATGGACACAAACTAAGCTGTATGCTAAGCAAAAGCAACAGACTGCAATTACTCTTTGCTACTGGGGACCACAAATTCACAACGACTAATTTTGCATCCTTCCCTGAGGGATAAATGGAGGCCTGGGATTATGGTTTCACCCTTTTGAGATTTCTCATTAAATCTGAGAATGGGCCATCCTCTCCCACCCACCAAGACTAAACTAAAACTACTAAGATTAAAAAGAACACTCCAGAGCAAGATCCTTCTTAGCATAAGGTCCTCTCCACCCTCGAGTCACCCCAGAATTATCTGTTGCCTGCAGAGTCATCGACATGGAATCTTCTGCCAGCCCATTCTATCATTGTATACACCCACTGCCTTGTACACACACAACAAACAGAGGCTGGCTTGGAGTATCTGGGCCTTTCTCTTCCTGAGGCACTGACCTCCCAGCCCCCTATCATGCATTACTAAATCTGTCTTCTGTTTCTTATTTTATCCTTTGCCGTACCCCTCTTACGGGCAATTGGGGATCTTGGCCTGGTCCCTGATACTTTACTAAAAACAAAGTAAGTGCATTTGTGCAGAACATATTTGGTGATGACAAAATGTTTATTGGGCATAAAGCTTGAAAATATCCTACATCGCTAGAAAGTCCTCCTGAATCTTTCATTAAAAAACAAAGCGCAAGTTCTTGTTGAATATTTTCTAGCTTTCTCAACATTCTGAGTTTGCTCTCTTACACATCAACCTGCTACAAAAGTAAAGCAGAGGTCAAAGTGATGCTCTGTGGACTGACTCCATAGACAGGGACTGTGGGCTTGCAGGTACTTAAAAGAATCCAGTAAAAAAACAACAGAATCCAGGTCTTTCCACGCCTGCAAGGATGAATGTGGGTCCTCCACAAGCCCCAGTCCTCCTCACTATACAGCTAACAGGGATCCTCATGTTTGCACCCCGAAGTTTTTGTTACCTGGAGTAACGGGAGTTGTTACAGACCCCCCTTTAGACTTAAAAGATATAAAAGAAACATACAACCTACACTTTTAAGGATAGTCTGGGAGTTTGGAAACCTGTGCTTTTAAAGCTTTTTTCTCCCTCTCTGGCAACATCTCCTGCTGTGAACAGAAAATGCTGCAAACTCCTCTTAGCAGTGAACTAAAAGTATTGGATTTACAAACCAGACCAGCAACCCGCTATGCATATTTCCCGGCTTTTGTTTTCATTATGTAATATTCAAACACTATGCAAGTAAAAAGAAAGACAGACTAGCTGTTTGGACCACACTGTGAATATATTCATTTTTGCTCCATCATCGCTGTTTTCCTTACTCTTGTTGGAGGTGGGTAACTGAATCCAGTTTGTTGTGAACCTCAGAAACCCAGAGTCAAATTTTCGTGGGGAGCAGTGTAATAGAGTGACTCAAAGACCAATGGGCTGAACAAACAGACAGGCACTCCAACTTCTGCCTTCTCCCAGTGGAATTTGCCGCTCTCAGAACTTCCTGGGAACCCTTTGGATATCACCTGATGAGGCCAGGTCCTGTCACGGGAGCATTCTGGAAGGCTGAGGCAGCAGGGTCGCACCCTGAGCACTAGTCACTGACTACTGACTTAGCAACACCCTATCTTAAAATGAATAATAAAAATAGGGCTGGGTATGTAACTCATTGTGAAGGTCCTGAGTTCAATTCCCAGTTTTGAAAAAAAAAAATCACCAACATAAATCAGTCTTCTTAGGTTACTCATATAGCATTTCTGAGCAGAAATAAAATTACACATGTTCATGTCATTTGCATTTTGCTTTTCAAAAGTGCCAGTTGCTATTTTTGGGGTTCAGAAAACACCTCCAAAGACTAATAATCGGACACGCAGAGTTACTTCAGAAGCTGCCAAGGAATTAAGGTCCCTCTAACTTTGATTCTCTCTTACTCACAAGCACAGGCTGGGGTTCAGGGGTTCTTTCCAGAGTTTTCTTATCTGCTTTAGGACCCACCAAAGACAGCATGAAGCCTTGCAATCCACCTCATGAGCTAGCGAAGAAAAGGCAGCTGAGCAGTGTAACTGTACCTAGTCATGTCTGTTTCCAGGGCTCACTCAAATTCCAGAGGGTCACTGCCAAGTTATGTGTTTCCAGCCCATTCACTCTCTTAATAATCACTAACCATCCTCTAAAACTGCCTTCAGCACCGGTCCATTTCCCTCTCCCCTAAGAAGATGATAGTTAAGCTTCAATCATCTGCACTTTCTTTGAGTCCCACATTGCATCCCATGTCTAGCCACATTAATAAATGTTTTGGTTTCTTCTCTTGCACTAGTGCAACAGGATTATTTTTTTTTTCCTGGTTTCTTAGCACCAAAGCTACCTGCTCAGCATTTTTAAGCTAAAGATGAAAGTATCATTGCCTATGATTCTCCTTCTTTTGAGTATAACCACAGGGTGATGCTAGAGTCCTGAGCCTTGGGTACTGGGCCCCAGCTTGGCAGCTGCCTCCTGTTGTGTGGGAAAGTTACTAACCAGAGTGTGAGAAGATACTGCTTGCTTAAAACTCCTGATGTACACACATATGAAAGTCTTTTACTAAGATCTAACTTACAAATTAGATTCTTGTCACTCCTTCTGGCTTGGAAAACTTAATTAAAAAATACTGTCATTTGTCTACTTGAAGTGCATATTTAAAAATTCTTGCATTTGTTTACATTCTTTTTTGGTTATTAGGTATCTCTTATGACAATTTTCAAAAATTATATCTATACTAGCCCATTTGATATAAGAATTTTTAAGGAATAAGTGAGTCAATTATATAATCTCTTTCTTTCTCTTTCTTTCTTTCTTTCTTTCTTTCTTTCTTTCTTTCTTTCTTTCTTTCTTTCTTTCTTTCTTTTGAGATAAGGTTGCCATAGCTCACCTTGAATTTGTAATCCTTGTGCCTTGGTCTCAGAATAACTAGAATTACAGACATCTGCCAGTATCAAGTAATCTTCTAACAATATAAACTCAACTTCCTCGCTATCTACTATTCCAAACTTGAAATGGTGGGCTATAATTTTTGGTCTGAGCACTAGAATAGCATAAGCTGCTTAGCAGCCCATTGGTATTTGTTAACAGTTTTAAATGTTGCTAACTTAGAATAATAAAGGTCAAGATAGAGAACTTCAGACATGCTGACTCAAAAGTGCAGTGACAAAACTGCACACTGCAAAGGCAAAAAACACTGTCTTTAAAATGCAAAGTGAAAAAAAATGCAAAGTGATGAATTTTGGTGTGGTGCAATTGTCATGAGCTACATACATGGAGTTCAGTGTACTTAGTTTTTCATCTTTGCAGTATGAAATCCTTTATCCCAAGATGTACTTACCCCAGAGAAGAACCCCTCCTCTCATAATGCGATTTCTATCAAGAGGCTGGGAGTATGGCTTAGTGGTTGAGCACTTTGCCTAGCATGTGAGGCCCTGGCTTCAAGTCCCAGCACCCGCCCCACCAACTGTATGAAGGAGTAATATCTAAAATGGATAATTAATTCTTAATCACCAACTAGAGAGGTATTCATTAGGAGTGGGTACTATTTTCTGTACTAAAAACTACCATCATAATTCTTCAGAAGACTCAACGTTTCTAGGTTACTCATGATGTCAACTCTTTATGTAAATATTTCTAGAGTGCAACAGATACTTGAAGTGTTACCCTCAAAGAATAGTAAATAACCAGAGTTTTCCTCTGAGACCCCATTAGGTATTACAGGTAGGAGTAGAAAGCCAAAGATAGCCATGGAGTTCCAGAATCTGTCTACTGCAGCACCAGCTACTGAAATCAGTGGAGGCCTGGACACACCCTGACATACACTCATTAACCTCAGTGTCTTCCAGGAAAAGCCTCCAGGCATTTCACTAATGATTCTTAGAGTTTGGATCTGGCTTTTCAAGAATAAAAATGAGCAGAAGCAGCTGGGTCATCTGGTCAAAGATGTCAGAAGCTCAAAGTTCCCTGTGCAGAACATAACTTCCCCAGAAAAGAAATGCATGCCTTTTTCTTATCATCCAGCCATTATAAGCAGTGTCCCCCACCTCTTTCTTTCAATAAATTCCTGCACTACTAACAATGTGGGAGGCAGATTTGAGCTTTTGTAACCTCTTTGGTGCTGGGTTGCATAATAAAGCTTTACCAGCTCCGAAGTGTGTGGGTAATGAGCCCTCCTTGCTCAGTAATGTTACCATAGTCAAGTGCCCACTGGCAAGACAGGATTTCTGCTTTAAAGTATTTTAGGCTCATTTGATTTTACAGTGGCATTAGGCAGCCTCTGTTTTGTGTTTCTCAACTAAAAATCTTTTGTTCTTTAGACTTGTATTTCTTTTGTTTCCTTTCCTGAATTTTCTTGAAAAACTTTCAAAGGTGAGGTGAATCATGATTCCTTTTCTTTTTCTCCACCTTGACCCCTGGGAGACTAAGGCCTTTTATCTGTTACCATGTGAAAGCCCACAGTTTACCACCAATGCAGGCCTTTTCCTAACATTCTGGCCCACTCTTTAGCACTAGCTTCTGGGCATTTCTATTTACATGACCCAAAGACATCACTACATTAAGTAGAACTGCATTCTGTGTTTTGATGCAACTTGTCATTAAAATTTGAAGAGTCACATAGGAGTTGGATAGTCTATCTTGTAAAAAATCTGAAATTCATCCCTCTTAACAGTTCCACTTCCATTGCCTTAGAAGAATGGGAGCCGTGTTAGCTTTCCACCACTGTAACAAACACCTGAGGTAAATCAATTTAGAAAGAGGAAAGGTTTATTTTGGCTCATGTTTTTCAAAGTTTCAGTCCATGGTCACTTGTTGCTGTTGCCGAAGCCTGTGGTGAGTAGTGTATCATGGAGGGAGCATGTGGTGAAGGAAACTGTTCACCTTATTGCAGGTTTGGGGAGGGGAGAGAGATAGAGAGGCCCAAGTTTCAATATCCTCTCCAAGGGTGTGTTCCCAGTGACCTAACTTCCTCCCATTAGGCCCCACTCCCTAGAGGCACCGTCATGGAAGTGCCAGATCTAGGAACCACGTCTTCAAAGTATGTGTTTTTTGGTGGACACCTAAAATCCAAACTAGCAGTAGCTGACATTTTGTGTGATTGTTACTTGCTCATAATCCAGATCATCTAGAAGTTAAATCTTGAGTCTCCTACATGTTATGGAGGCATACTGGGGAGTGCAGGTTTTGAACAGCTTTTCTATGTAATTCTAACATGTCCCCAGCCAGATGGAGCCAAATGCTTGCTCCATTGTGACAAAGTTGTGCCCTTTCGTACCTCCAAGTCTTTACATATGTTGCGGCTCTTACTTAGAGATCCCGGAACTGGTTAACTCCAGTCTTGTATTCTGTCATTTCCCTACAGTTAGCAACTCTTTTCCATGAATTCCTGATGGTAGGGATATCCATCACTTTAGCATTTTACCAAGTGTCACATATGTTTCTCAATTCTTCCATCTTTTACATATTCTTAATGACAGAAACTGACAATTCCTCATTGTGTCTTCAGATTTAACATGGTTCCTACACAGTTTAGACCCTTATTAAATACTGACTCACTGAAAAAAAAAAACTGTCCATTAAACCTGTGAGATATTCCTAAAAGCTTACAAATTCTGTGGCTATGTTTGGGCATGATTCATGTTTTAACAATCATCAACTATGTTAATCTTTTAACATTTCAAAGGTTAGTCTAATTTTGAGGGGAAGAATGGATTTTAGATGATATTTTAGATGCTCTTATTTTATAGATGGGAAAATAGAAGCCAAAATGAATGAGGTGACTTTCCCAAGTCTTTTTAGGGGTTCAGTGCAGACCTGAAAGTTTTCTTTCCCTGGTCCAGTTCTCCTTTCTCGCCTCACCACTTCCTCATCATTGCTTTCGTCTACTGTATAATTTATTTGCACTTCCACTCTGCCTGGGGCCTCGCTAGGACAGACATATTAGTTCAGCACTGTATTTCTTCACGCCTACTGTCATCAGCAGTTAAGGCCTCAAAATGTGAATGTTAATAAAACAAGAGTTTCCAGTCCCAGAAAGCTTACAGTCCAGTAGACAAGACAATTTAGAATGCTGTGATTAAGATCTGGTGTCTCAAGTGTTTGCAATACTAGCTTAACCAAGACACTCCCTGACACAGTAAATAACCTATGCTCTATGACATATTTGGGATTACACATGGAATAAAAAATAGACAATAATGCACACAAGGGACAAATCCTTACTTGTCAAACTTGTAATAGACCATAGAAAGAAAGATAATAAGGCACACACATAAGAAAGTTTGTCCTAACTCACCTGTCATGGAAATGTAAACAAAACAAAACAAAACACAAACACAAACACAAACAAAAAAAGATGATCTCTACAGAAGATCTTTTAACATTCTCTAACTTCTAAGAGGAATAGAAATTGTAGCTTCTGAGAATATAGTTACCGAAATCTAATACTGAAAAGAGACACGTGCGGCAGGTACAAAGCAATGTCGTCAATCTGTAGTGTCACATTTCTAGACTCGACAAACTCATACTTAAACTGAGTGTGTCTTAGGTTTCATTAATGGTAAATCAACGTCCAAACTTAGCATTCATTTATTTAGGAATATTTAAAAAGATCTATGACATGATGTAATACTGTTGGAACTCTAGAATGTCCTTTGTCCAACATTGCTAACATGTTAGAACTACAGGGCAAAGTCTCACGTAACTATGTTACATTTATTTATTTATCAGTATAAAAGGAAAGACAAACTCACAGAGTATGTGCACAAAGCAGCTCCATATTATGGCCCGAGTTAAACTCAGGAGACTGTACTTTGTTTTATCTTTTAACTGTGTTTTTACTAGTCCATGTTTGCAGTGCATGATGACTACATTCATCACGGGGAGTTGGAGCACGCACATCCCGCATCTCAACTCTTTCCTTTCACCCCTTCCTCTCTCTTTCCATCCCTTGGTCTCTTTCCCTTTTTGCAAAATATCTATCTCCCTTTTCCCCCACTATCTTTAATTTTGCTCATTAATTTATTTATACTTTGGGTTTCTCATCTAAGAGAGATTCTAATGGCCCCCATTTCTAATGAGAATTCCTGATGACTTCAATATAGTTATTTTGTATAATCAGACTCCGAAAGAGCCTGGCTAAATTACAGGAAAGACTCATCCTTGTTGTTCACCAGTGGGCCATGAGGATTACAGCAGAGCGTGGCAACATGCAGCGCAGGGACCTCACGGGGACGCAGGTGGCCAGAGCACACCTGCAGGAGGAGAGACTGCTCCAGGGCAGCCCCGGACATGGATGGAGACAGAGGAAGGCTGTTCCCAGCACAGAAAGCAGCAGACACCGCGGCACCGAGGCTCAGAGAGCTTGGTGCTTTTAGGGCCCAGAAACCATCATGACTGACCACAGTCTTGGATGGAAGTTATAAAGAAGGAAGATAGAGCTGAACAGGCTGGCAGAATTTAGCACATAATTCTGCAGATGAACTCCTTCAGGATTTCAAAGAAAGTCAACTTCTACTTTGAGTAACAAAAAACAAAAAACCAACAAAAGAAACCCCCAAAACAATCTCCTGATACAATCTTTTCAGATGAATTTTGGGCTAAGAGAAAAATAGGGCAGTGCAAAGATGTACATCTTGCAGGCTTGCAAAATTGAGAAACAGATTAAAAAAATTCTTTAGAGTAGTAAAATCAATGGAGATGACTAACAGTCGGTGTGTTTACTGAAACAGTCTCTGTCCTCGGGGAAGGGTGCATCCTGGGGGAAGAGTGCTGGGACCTCAGGACGTGGTCAACAGGTTATAACAGACGGGAGTGGATCAGGGTCTACATGGGGAAGGTTTTGAGGTGGGAAAGGTCAGAGATAAAGCCCATTGAGATGGCAAGCTTCGCAAGGAGATGCAGAAGAATGACAGGTTTTCCTGAAGCTCATTTCAGGCATATAATAAATATACTTGGTCTACAGCTATAATACTTTTTAACAGCCAGTATGTTGCCCAGGCTGATCTTGAACTCAAATGTCCAATCCTCCTGCCTCAGCTTCCCCGAAGCTGGGACTTCAGGTGGTAACTACCATGCCCTGTTTTAGTTATAAACTATTAATCAAAGCCTACTCTCCATTTTTGTGCCCTGATAGCAGGTTCAGGAGATAAAGATGGGGTCTGCACAAATGGCTGAAGTCCAGAGGTAGAAGAGACTCACACTGTTAGATAAAACACAGGCAAAGCACAGGAGCAGAGTTTGACAGAAGGTGAACCCTGGGAAAAACAGTGGTTCAGGTTCGCTCCCCCCACAGGTTGGGGAGTGTTGGACAGCAGAACAAATGTGAATGCAAACCTGTCTCCTGTCTGTGGGCAGCTCTCACCCCAGCAGC
>PVJX010025391.1:0-26948 GCA_004027295.1 Dolichotis patagonum | reverse complement strand
TATTAACAGTCTCACTGTTTGAATGTCTACTTTACATGTTTTAACTTTGTAATTTGAACAACTATTTCCAAGAAGTCAGTATGTAATTAGTCAAGTAATAATTTCTTAGGTTTTATTGTTGTTGTACTTTTCCTTTTTTCCTTGGAATACTGTATTGTTGCTACCCTTTATTCTATTTTATTTTGTTTTGTTTTTTCCTTTTTAAATAAAATTATATTAAAAAAAAACAGCTCACGCTTGCATAGCGCTGGTGACATGCACACACTTTTTTTTTTTTTTTTTTTTTTTTTTTTTTTGGTACCGGGGATCAAACTCACAACCTCATGCTTGCCAGGCAGGCGCTTAAGCCACTGAGCTAAATCCCCAGCCCGACATGCATACACTTACACTGCACCTTCCCAAGGGCTTCGAGGCCAAGACCACCTGGAATCGCAGCAAGGTCCCATTGGGAAGCACTTTTCTTACCCTCCATTTTCCATAAGAATAAAGCCCGGAGAGACTAAGGGAGTCACCCAGTCCCCGAGGGTCAAACCATGCGGCATGGACTTGGTGCAGCCACTGGCATTTGGAGGAACCGGATTGGCCCAGTCTGAGCTGGACCTCCGCGGTGCCAGCAGGGAGAGGGGAGCCAGAGCAGGGGACACAGCCAGCCTCCCTGACATTGGCGGCAGCATCAGGAGTCTGGGGCGGCCAGGCCACTGTAGGACAGGACTAACCCGGGCCAGGGCCAAGTGGCTCTGGTCTGGAAGCAAACAAAGAAATATATTGACAACCATGAGAACGGAGTTTCCCCCACACTGGCTCAAGGGGTCAAATACGGAAAGCCAAGGAGCCCCCGCACTGGCTCCAACTGCACTGTCCACTCAGAAATGGACAAGGCAGTATTTTAGGGATAAAGTTATAAAACTTTACTGAAAAAGAACGTAGGCCTAAATTAATAGACAGATTATGTTCATCAATGAGAAGTCTGAGTATCTTAAAGCTATCAATTTTATGCTAAATTATTCCCCAGAGTCCATGAAATTGTAAGATTTTTCCAACCTTGTTCAAAATTGTGTACATAAGCAAATATGCTGTTAGGGATGTGAACATAGGTGATAAAGCTATCAATAAAAGCTAAGAGGATAATAAACGCAAATTTAGGACAGTGATTACATCTAGGAATATAGAAATAGCTTGGAATAATAGTGGGTTTTTTTATTTAGTGGTAGATACTGGGATGTTTGTTGTTTTTTATAATTTCATATATTTTAAAAATATTTTGTGTTTAATCAATAAATAAAAATTAAGCATTTTCAAATAAATAACCATGACCACTAAGTGTCTTAACAAAAGCACTGCCACAAAAAATAAAAAAGCTAAATCAGTCATCAAGCCTAGAAAAGAAAACACTTGAAAATTGATGTTGATACAGGTGAAGGATAAATCTGAATCATCTCTAGGGAAATGCAGGCACCTCTGACAAGTTAAATGACACGTAGCACACTCACGCGTAAATATTATGTGTTTCTCTTACATGAGAAGCCAAAAGTATAAGTGAATCAAAGATAGTTTTTTAAAAAACTAAATTGCATATCTTGAATAGGTTTTAGTTTATTGTATGTCAGTTGTACCTCTATAGTGCTGTTTTAAAGTATGGAAAGCTAAAATAAAACCTAGGCATTGGGGCCAGAAGACAGACTTGGGTGTGAACTTGTGCATTTTAATATATATGTGGAAGCAGACACAATGAAGCGTGTATGGAGTGATGCACTTCCCAGCTCGTGCACTGCCAGGGTCTGCAAGGACTGAGCCCAAGAGCAGAGGACCACACTTAGCACCCAGCCGTGACCTTCCCCACCCACAGGTGTGAGCGCTTCAGCAGCACAGGGGACCCAAAAACAAGGCCAGGGAAAGAGCAGCATGAGCCAGAAAGTAGCTTTCCATGCCAGAGAGGGAAGTACAAAAGCAATCAGGAGGACGTGGCAAAGTACACACACTTACACAGACACACCTTCACACTATCACGGATTCTAGCTGAATGTCCCCAAAGAGCTCATTGCTTAGAGGTGGGACTTTTGGGGGGTGATTGGATTCTAGGGTCCTCTAGTTGACTTGCTGTTAGGAGGTGAGGTCTGGGCAGAAGGGGAAATCCCTGGGGCATCGCCTGGAAGGGTGCATCTTCCTCCTCCGATCCTCTCTTGATTCTCTGCTGCCTGTCCACCATGCTGTGAGCCTCTCTCCTCTGCCATGCTCCTCTGCCTTGCCTTGGAGCCAATGGTTGTTAGACTAAAATGAAAACCAAAATACAGCTCGCCTTGCATCACCTTTAGGTGCTGGGTATTTTGTACCAGCAATGAGGGAAATATCAAAGACATGTGCACATGCACACATGTGCATGCATGCACACACACGTACACACAGACACCCTCAACCTAAATAATTCCCAGTGACCAAATAACAGTACTGAATTATAACTCATTGAATATAAGAGAAAGCTATGAGCTCATATTGTGGGAGAGAGGAGGTTTATCAATGGGGGGGAGAGAAAATTCTTTCTTTCACAAAATGCCAAGAAACACATTGCAAGAAATGGTGGAATTACAAAGTTATCCTTTGATAATCATCATAGGAATCACTGGGATAATCTCCTCAGGCAAGAACCCCCAGTGACTGGAGGGAAACCAGTGGGTGAAATTTTTCTGCAGAATAATAAATTTAAATATGTGTTTCAGCAGCTTGCTAGTGAGTATTTGAGATGTGCATCGGTTAACTACGGTGAGAAATATGACAGCCACCGTCTTGGTCGACCACGTCCTAAGAGTGAACAGCTCCAATAACAAGACCGCCAACCCGGTGCGCCGTCTGAGGTAGTGCACAGAAAGGGAGCTCTGGGTATCCTGCAAACACTCAGAAGCTGGATCCAGAATGAGGAAGCATCAGACAAGCCCACACTGCAGGACCTTCCACAGAGCAACTGGACTCCTCGAAACACCAAGGTCAAGGTGGACCCACTGCAGGCCACAGGAGGACCACGCAGCAGGCCAGGGAGGCACTGTCACTCTGGGTTGGATTCTGCCCAGAACAAAGATGTTTTGGTATGAGACGTTGGGAATAAAGTAGATGGGACATTTGGGGGCAAAAGGTGTATTTGAATAGGATCTTTGGGTTCAATGTTAGCATTCCGTACCAAAATTTCCTGATTTTGCTGGCTTTTCTCTGGTTTTGTAGATTTCTCCTGCTTTTAGGAAATAAGATCTATAGTTTTCAGGAGCAAAGGGCGTCATGTTTGCCACCGTCAGAGCAAAGGGCCTTCTCACACTCTTCTTGCAACTCTTCTGTAAGTGTGAAAGTATTTCAAAATGAAATGGTAACCTTGTTTTTCTCATCTCAAAAGAATGTGCTTGTAATTCTGCCTGGGCCAAATTCATGCTATAGTGTGACTAAAGTCCACAGGGGTTGCCCACTGTCCAGGTAAACAGCTGGGCCTAGGAAGGGGCGCTCTGACCAGCTCCTCATCTTGCCCCTCAGTTTGTGGGGGTCAATCCTGCCCTCTGACTGTGGACCCATGTGGGAAGGTGGGGAGTAAGGGAGGCCTTGTTTCTGTCCCACACCTGTCCTCTGCACAAGTGCACAATGAATCTGATGTCTACCTCTGAAACCACACAATAGGTGACGCCCAGGTGCCCTATGCCCCTCCCCCGGACACGCCTCTTACTGCACAACTCTGCCACCTCCAGCTTCATCCAGGCGCGAAAGGGTTTCCTTGGTCAAAGGTTTCAGCTCTTTACTGGGTTGGGGCTGGGGGGTAGAGGCTGATTTTAAAATGAAGGCAAATAACAAACAGGTAACGTCTGGAGGGGGTCTATTTTTCTCCACTAGAAAAGCTATAGTTAATTCTCATTTCTGAAAAGCCTAAATGCTTAAAAAAGAACACTCTTGCCAACGGCATTAATTTCTTTCATTCCCTTGGAAACACCTACAATGAAGTCTCACCCAAGGCCCGAATGTGTGTTCTAATGACAGTGGATTGGCCCCACTCCTGGTGAAATAATAAGTCCAAATACATTAATGCCTCCTTCCGGAATCTGTTATGAATCATATTAGCTAAGAACACCAACCAGATGGATGTCACCCTCCTCAAAGAGATGCTGTCTGGTAAGGTGACAAATTACTCAAGGTGCACCACAGAAACCAGACCGACAAGAGGCGTCCGTGTGGAGGGAGACTCATGAGCGCGAGGCTGAGAAGTCCCAGGAGGGCCAGCCATGCCCGCTCTACCCGAGAGCTCTGCCTCAGACCCAGAAGTGCTGCTGGCATGAGTCCAGCCCAAGGTAAAGGAGGAAATCCCACCCTAACTCAAGAGCCAGGGCAGGAGAGACATTCTGCTTTCTTCCACCTTTTTATTCTGTTCAGGTCCTCACTGATTGGATGAGGTCGGCACACCTTGGAAAGGGTGATCTTCTCCATCAGGCTACTTACGGAAATGTAATCTCGTTCAGAAATACTCAGTTCCATTCCCTGTTGCTGTGACCAAATATTGAAAGCTGGGTACTTATAAAGAACAGAGATTTATTTGCTCACAGTTTTAGAGGCTGGAAGCCCAAGAGCAGATGAGTTCATCTATTTGTCTTCTGCTGAGGGCATCCTTGGCTGGGTCCCCACATGGCTAAGAGTCAGAAGGGAAAGAGCTTCGTGCAGAAAAGGCCAAGCACATGGGGCAAGCATATGCATTACAGCCTTGCTGTAACACAAGCCACCCTTGAGAGAACTAACTTGTGTGTGACAGCTACATTAATCCTTCCCAAGGGAGTGCTCCCAATGACCAAATCACCTTCCACGAGGCCCCACCTCCTCATGACCTCACCACTCTACCCATGCCACAGTGGGAAAGCTTTCAGGGCATGAAACTTTGGGAACAAACTGAAGCATGAAGTACAGCACACTCTCACAGAGGCCCCAGGAAGAAGGTTGACCAGAGGTCTCACTGTGTTGTCACCCAGTCAGGTTGATGCATGAAAGTCAACCTCATACCCAGGGAAGGGGGCGCTTTGCTGTCACTACCGCATAGCAACAAAGCAGCAAGGAGTGACCATTATTAAAATGGCTCTACTTCTAAATACCATCATTTATATGAAAGCCGTGTGTGTGAAACACAAAGCAAAGTGAAGCACTTCTAAGGGCCAGCAAAAAAGAGGATTAACATCACTCCTGTGATAAATAAGCAAACAGAAATGACCAAACCTAATGAAAAGCATTGGATGCTAAGGGGTGGCATCAGGACCAGAACAACTGCTGCCACTTGGGGAAAAAAAAACTTGAGTGTTTTGACACCGCGAAGGTCAAGTCACTGCTGACCGTCTCAGGACAGTGTCCTTTCTGACAAAGTTTGTGCAGCTGTGCAATGTGCAGCAGGGAAACTGCAGGAAGAGCCAGCTCCTGCCCGCCTCCTTCGCGTGGCCCAAGGCTGCAGCACGGCACAGGGAGCCTGTCTCCCTGCCTGATGGCGAGACAGCGTGAGTCTGGGAGTAAAAAGCAAAGGAGCTAAGTTACTATAGCAACAGTAGCTGTTGTGACTGACCAATGTTTACTTTGTACTACAGAGTAATTCTGCGTTTTTACAATGAACTCTCCAAAGACGAGTGGACAGCAAGTGATGGCTGCACTTCAATGAGGAAGAAAATAGATGCTTCTCCTTTGCACGCTGAGAAAAGGGTTTCAGGATACACATGGCCGCGGGGAATTATCAGTTTCAGTGAAAGTGTGAAGGCGCTTAACATACGCAATAATTCCCTCAAACCACCTCATCGGAGAATTCACAGTCTCTTAATCTGGCTGTTCCCGTGAAACCCGTGTCTGTGGGGTGTGTGATGTAGAAAGTGCTACTTGTCTCTGGTCACCTGAGAACACAAAGCTCCCTCCCTAACGGCACAGGTGAGAAGCAATGGAGTGTTACACAGTGAGAATGCAGGGTGCAGGCTGCCTGCCCAGCCACCGTCTAAGGCGCAGTTTTTAGTAGTAAATAGCATCACGCAGTATTAGCGGATGGTCACTGTACACAGGGTCTTCCAGAGCTGTCCCACTCCTCCAGATGGGGAAAGTGAACCTCTGCTGGGAAGGGGATCTGAGTGCCACTCAAGGCCACCAGGCGTTGCAGGGTCCTGGGCCCTAACAAGGCTCTTCACAGTTCATTTGCAGCAGGGTCACTGCTTCTAAGGAGCTGAACTTTGCCGGATTTCCTGGAGCTGGAAGCAAGGAGAGAAAAGTCCAGCAGACACAGGGGCGTTTGTGGGAGAGGCAGGGTCCCCAGGGTGAGGCGTGATACTCAGACCTAACTCCACAGGTTCTGCCTTCTGATTTGCTGCCAGAGGCACAAAGTAGAGAGGAAGTCTTGCAGCTTCTCCCATGGCACACCGCAGCCAGGAGCCTGGCGCCAGTGGGACCCCCACCTCCTTGTCCTACTGCCTAAGTTACTCTTTCACTGCGAAGACAAAATACCTCACACCCAAAGTTAAACAGGGAAAGGTTTATTCCATTCATAGTTGGTTGGCTCCAAGGCAGAGTAATATGGCAGAGGAGCATACAGAGGCGAACAGTACATGGCAGGCAGAAGGCAACAGGCAACAAGCAGCAAGTGACAAGTGACAAGCAGTAACCCACTGTCAGTCCCTTATATCCTATCCAGGTTACCCACCCTTAGGGTAGACAGCACTTACACATTAAGGGGCAGCCTTAATGCTAGCAGCATACCATGAATCAATCTGTCATGGTTACTTTTTTTGGGCTGCCAAGACAAAATACGTAACACCCAAAGGTAGAGGGAAAAGTTTATTTGGCTCACAGCCTGCAGAGGCTTCAGTTCATAATCAGCTGACTTCAAGGCAGCGTGGCATGGCAGACAGGCATCGCAGAGGAGAAGGCAGCAAAGCAACAAGGGAGAGACAAGACTCTTTCTGTCCCTTGTATTGTTTGTAGGCTACACTCCCTGAGGCAGGGGCAGCTCTCACACCCCTAATCCTGGCCAGAACTATGCCAAGCCAGCCAGTGGCCTGATTTACTAATCACACACCCTTAATCCCAGCATCACACGCTCTAGATCCCCAGCCTCCTCTGAAAAAGCCCTGCCACCAAGTGAGGCTTTAGGGGGAACATCTGGATACAAAGCAAAACACAGGCGCAATAGCATAGCCTTGGTCCCAAGAGTACGGGTCCTAGATGCAGCCGCGTCTGAAAATCCCCACCTGTGACTGCATGCAGTTCGAGCAGTAACGCCTGCAGCTCCCCTCCTGCAGCTCCCCTCCTGCAGCTCCCCTCCTGCCTGGTCCGGTGGATTTTCCTCTTGATTGGCCCAGGGCGAGCTCAACCCGCCTGCACTGCTGTCCTCTCCCAGGCCTGGGGCGTTGCCTTCACCTGTTTCTAACAAGGCAGAGCCCAGGTCTGGACAGCCAGAGTGCTCCGCCCCTTCGCCTCGCTGCTTTGCTCAGATCTTACCAGCAGCTTTGCTTCCCATCAAGAAGAAAACCCAGGCCTCGCCTGGCCACCGGGCTCTCTCCATCTGTTCCCCCCTGCCATCAAGCCGTCCTCCAGGCTGAGCAGCTCTCCCAGCAGCAGGGAGGCATCTCCACTGGTGTCTGTCCTCAGTCCCCAACCTGCCCTGACACCTGTGGCTGACATGCGCACACCTCCTCCCCTCCTCTGGCTCCCAGCTTCAATGCTGCCTCATTGGGAAGGTTTCCCGCCTGCCCCGCCTTCCCGCCTCCTCGCCCTTTTATTAGCATTAGTGTCCCTCTCCTTCACTTCTCTTCCGAGGCTCTAAACACCGGCTGACACATGACTTGTTTTCAGTATCTGCTCGTGTCTGAGCCCGTGGGAAGCATGCCCCATAGAACAGGGTTTAGTGTGCCCCATCCCCCACTGTATCCACCGTGTTGAGAACATCACCTGGAATATAGGAGACACTACATAGTGATGTACTGAAATCAGTTCTTCCTTGTGTCATGTAGTGTGAGCACTTACCGAGGACCTGAAGGTACACTTTGCATCTTCCTGCAGTTGCAATTTGAGGTCTACTTCATTAATTAGTTGCAGGTCCTTTTCATGGATATGTGGTGATAATGGTGAACATTTAATCATCTAAGATAAAGAGTAGTTATGTTGTGATTGAATTGTAGCTCTCCATCAGTTTGTTCCACAGAGATAAATGGCTGGTTGTAATTAGGAGTGACTAAGGTAAGATTTAATGTGCTCTTGATCTTTCTCAAGCATCTAATTGCTCAGATTAGTCTGTCATATTTGAAAGCTATAAGTAATACAAACAATTTATGTATCACTCTTGGAAACATAGGGCAGTCCTAAGGAGAATCTGCCTTCTTTCATTATCATATTTATCTGCTATAGACTTACTGTGCAAGGTGCTTTTTGTAAAAGGTCACTGTAATTTTTCTAGCTGCCTTTATAAAATTATACCAATTAATTTTTAAAATACACTCTGTTATTGCAGTAACGAGAAATTTTAGCAAAATCAGTGTACCTTGTAAAGGGAAAAAGATACCCACTCACTCCAAACCGGTTGTCGGAAAAGCTTGGCTCTGTTTTCTTGCTCATTCTCTTCTGGAGGGTCTCCCTAGGGCCTGTGCCAGTGAAATGTCCTCACAACTGGTTACGAATCCCAAGCAACACAGCGCTGGTCACCGAGGGCCACAGGATTGAAGGGTCTCACCCCTGCAAGCTACGCTTGGCCAGGAAGGCACAGGTTACGTGTGGAAAGGTTAATCATCCAATCGCCTGCTCATTTGCTCATTAACTCTAACAAGTATGAGTGAGGGTTTGGGATCCAAGTAGTGCTTCAAAGCTTCCCATCCTCTGAGCCCACTTGACACCTCCAGCTGGGCAGAGCCACTGCCACACACCCTCCGGTGGGGGTGCAACGCCGGACCCTCCTGAGACAGGGGCTCATCAACACAGGGACTGTCCAGCCCCACTGCCTACCCAAGGGCAAAATGCCCAATGTCAGCCCATCCTCTCCATGGAGCAGCAGTTCTCAGATAAAAGACTAGGTGGTTTCCTCCTCAAACTGGATGAACCCAGCCCTAGCAGGAATTCTCTGCTCCCTCAACCCCCCTAAGAACTGCTCCATTCCTGCAACCCCTCTCCTTCCAAGGATAACTCTGCACCTGGCTCTTCTGTGTCCCATACTGGAGTCCCCAGAGCAGGGGTCCTGCTGTGAAGGAGGCGAGAAAAGGAAGGAGCGGGACGAAGGGAAGGAAAAGACCTCCTGGCATGGGTGCTTTCTGCAGGGAGTCACAGGAACGCTGACTCCTCGGCTGTTTCACAAAATCTGGTCTCTTTCCTGAGCTCCAGAACTGCGACTCCTCTCCCAGAGTTTTAACATCTTGACATCAATTTAGTTTCACAATACCCAAAACCTCCCTTCCCTGCGGGGGTGGGGGAGGAAGGAAGGAAGGACGTAGGGAGGGAGGCAGGAAGAGACGGAGAGGAAAGAGAACCATTTCTCTCCTTCCTTCCCGTTGGTGACAGAGGTGCCATCTCCTCAGACTCCAGCTCTGGAGCTCGGACACGCGCCTCCCCCTCTCCACGGCCCCACTGATGTGCAGTCCTGCGGTGTCTCACTCCCGTCTCCTCTGCTGACCCCCTGGCCAGGACCAGTCACTGCGCACAGTATTGTTGCTGTCAGCGTCCAGATGTCTCATCTCTATCCCACTCCCCCTACCTGCCCACAGCACATGCATCTTTGGAAACACTGCTTCCGTCCCACTGCTCCTAACCAGGAGTGCCAATCACTGCTGGCTGCCTGTCAAATTAAATAAATCTCTTCACTCTCCAATAGGTCTCAAGTTTACGTCATATATATTATATCACATATAGTAATGGTACCTTAATGTGACCTATACAGAAAGCCCAAGCAGGCAGGACTCTCCCCACGCCTCCGCCTGTCTTTCCACTTCCATTTCTCTGCTCCAGTGTCCTGGATGCAGGCAGTGGCAATGGGGATGGGAACTAGCTACTTCAGGACCATCCAGGGATTCTTACTTTTCAAGGGTGCTCGCAAATGGTCCCCCAGGGACTCCTGGATGCCTCTCTACTCTGTGTAGCAGTTAGCTCCCCGAATTACATTTGGGTTTTTTACTTTTATGTGTTTTGTCTTCATCTTTGTCATAGAAGAATCTAAACACACTTCACATCTTTAAAGATAAGGATGTCTGATGCATCTTTAGCATCCTGGCTCCTAGGACAATATCCAAGGACTGAGTACTTACAATCCTGGTACAAATGAGCACACTGTAGGCACATTTGGCAAATTATCTTGAAAATACATCAGTGGCAGGATTACCCATGTCAAGAGTAAAAGTCACACATTCACCAACTGCAGCTGATTCTAGCCGAAAGTGAGAGGTCAAGGCCGTGAAATGCATGTTTCTCAATTGTGGCCATGATTTTAATCCTAAAATTATTCCAGAAGAATTCATTGACCTACCACATCAACTTCCTCAACAGGCTAAAACAGAAGACCTGGAAGCCAATGGTCGGGGAGGTTAATTCAACGAGGAGCCCGTGCTGACATAGAGCTCCCGCTCGGTGTGAGCATATACTTACTAAAACTCCTCTTTTGACATCCGCCTATCTCTGGTTTTATAAAGTTTGCAAAACTAAGATCAAGAATTCTCTCCATCTTCACTTTCAACCCACTCTGCACCCACTCCTATAGTGTTGGATTCCTGTGGGGCTTGGCATAACAGGAAGTTGAGATGGAGTTTAGCTTGGATTTGGTGGAATATAAGTTAGGTAATGAGTACTTTTTTGAAGTGACTAGGTTCAGTTTGAATTTAGTGGGATATATCTAGGTAGTCAGTAGTCACCTGAAGTAATTATGATATTGCTAGTTGTCCTGGTGTAGGGATGGCTTCTGGGAGTACACATGTCCCGTACTATATCAATTTCCAGATGAGATACTCAAGTCAGGGTCACAGGTCATATGGGTAATCATGGGTGAGATGCCTGAGGGCTCCCAAAGTCCCTGGCGCTGGAGCATGTAGATGAGGGAAACTCAAAAGGGCTGAAATGCATGAATCTAAAGCTTGTCTGTGGGAACGATGTTCTACCATCAGACATGTGAAACTATAAATAGAGATGGATTGCCATAGGTACCTGATGATAATGAAAGTTCTCCTGTCAGAGACTTGATGACACAGTACACGCAATTACAAAAGTAGCAATTCTGTTTGTTTTCTGATGGGATTCACAAAACACAAAGTGTGTGCAAACTCGTGTTATAAGGGGTAAACTTGTAGCAATATTCTCTATAAATACTTCTGTTCTGCAGTTTCGTGTTTGAGAGACCGCGGTGATCAGATCTGCCAGCTCACTGTCATTGAAGGCCCCTCAGCCAGGTGAAGTGCGATGGTTCCAGATGGAAAGGCACCAACCCTTGCCACTGGCCTGGTGACACAGCCTATCAGGACAAGTGTCCTAGTGATGACTCTCAGACACAGTCAGAATAATCTTCATTATGCTTTCATCAACTTATCTAACGTCTATATTTTATATTTCAGGGAATCACTTTTATATCCTGCCTCAGTTATTGATCACACCAAAATTCAAAGATCCCGGAAAACTAGTGTTCTCAAAAGAGAATTTAAGGAACTTGAAGTGCTGCGGCATGTTAAAGCTGATGTAGAAAAGAAACAGTGTAAGTTTTCTGAAATTTGATAGAAATCCTAACACTTTTTATGACACACTCTGTTACAAATTTTGAAGGTGGAAGAGACTATTTAAACCATTAATATAATATATAAATGTTCATCAAGCATGGTAAGCAAAAAAGTATCTTTATTCCTCCTATAAAAACACTATTATAAAATCACTTTTACAGAAAAGGCTGATTGGAATATGAGCCATAAAATATAGGAAAAATACTGTAGAGATATTTTAAGCAATGAATAAAAATGTTGTTTTTGTGTATTATGTGATGTGTTTGGTATTTGCATAACCTTCGAAGCCTGTTTTTAATTCCTTTTTTATTCTAAATAATTATTCAATTTCACTTTTAGTTTGAGTCCTTGTATTCTTTTTATTAGTATATGTTAATCATGCAATAAATGTGTTTTGCTGTGTAATTTCATACATGCATATAACATACTTTGATCATATCCACCTTTCCTGTCTGTGCTTTTTGGCCCCAGAAATGGAAAAGCCACCTGGCAACCCTCCGGAAAATGCAAAAGGACCTGTAGCTTCAACCATCCATTCATTCATTCGTCCATTCATTTGTTTATTTATTCCTTCAGCAGGTAACATGGCCTGCCTCCTGCCCAGCCGGTAAGAGCTACACAAATTAGGAACGGCCAAGCACATGGAGCATCCATTGTAACTGAATGTAGGTAACAAGATAAATAAGAAGGCCATGTGGAAAAGAAAGCCACGGGCGCTTTGAGGGAAATTAAAATTCAGAAGCAGGAAAGGTTGCAGGGGAGGTGACCCAGAGCAGCTAGGTGAGTCACCCTGCAGCCCCGGGACACACGGTTGGGGTGGTGGAGGCCTCTGCAGCAGATGGGACCATCCTCATAGAGACCAGCTCCCTCCTGCTCAGCAGGGCCCGCAGTGTGGCCGGTCACACTGCCTTAGGTGCAGGAGGCATCTGATAGGGACCAGAGCGAAGAGGGTCCTGCACCATGCACAGCACGTCGCGTGGAAGAAAAGACCAATGTGAACCCCACACACGTTAACAGAGACATTTGAATGCATCAGGAAATATGGGTGATTTACTGTTTCTTCCACTTCCCTGTGTTTTTGAACTATTTCACAGGTAAAGATATATGTATGGCGTTTGGCCTCTAAATGTATGAGGAAGAGAAAATGGAAAAGTTGAAAATTAACATCACATCAGCTTCAGGCAGAGACAGCGGGGAGGCCCAGGGCTGAGGGGTTCAGCTTCATAGAGGCACAAGCTGAGGCCTAAAGAAAGAAACCACTGGTTCAAGGTCAGCGGGTGGAGCAAGCCCTGGAGGAGCTGGAATTCATGGCCCGGAAAAGATTACTTGCAGTCTGTCTTAGAAATAGGTTTTATCTCTACCCATTGGAGTTATTGCCACTTAAACATTTTGAAGACAGATAATTATCCTATTTTAAACATAGCGCAAAATCACCTGCAATGCCTATGATTACTCTATTGGATTGTAACCATTCTATTTTTAAATATAAATGGGATCATTAAGATTTATAGTTCTAAGCCGTTTGTGACTGTGTAGGGTAAATCAGATCACATGGTTCCGATGCAGCAGGAGCGTGGATTCTGTGGTTAATTATGCTGTGGAGCGTTGCAAGCAAGTTCTCTGTGTGTACTTAATGTGTGGTCTGACTTCCTTTTGTAGCACTAAGTGAATCCTGGTAAATTCACTCTAATTATTCCTACCCCATAGCTATAACTAAATACATCTTTAAAATTAAATACAAACATGCTCGCCCTGAGAGAAAAAATTCTAATAAAATAGCACTTAAAATAAATTTCTGAGTTAACTCAAAAGTGATTAAAAACCATTGCAAAAAGAAAGTTCATTGTCATTTACCAATATTCAATTTCATCTCAGTAGAATATGTAATCAGATTTTAGTTCTTCATGAAGCCAGGGCAAATAAAAGTTGAGGACTGATCAAAGTTAATTTTGAGTAAGATATAATATTACAATAAAGGATGATTTAAAGCATCCATTGCCCTGTTTAATAAAATAATAATGTACAAGCTTAAAACTCTGTAATGAATAGATCTCAATACTAGTTATTTTTAATGACCTTCAAGTGCATAACAGACGAAAATGTATTATTGGAAAAATACTCAGTTCTCCTCTGGTGCTTCACCCAGATATGACTTCGTGACCCAGCACAAAATAAACTTTCCGAGTTCATACACATGAAGTCCCAACCAGCAGGCCAACTTGCTGGGCACACTCTCCATGTGGCCAGCAGGCCCAGGAAGTGGCTAAATAAAAATATTTCTATCAGTTTTTCAGAAGTCATTGTGTTCAATCCATTTAAACCTTCTGATGCCATCTAGAAATATTTAGAATATGACCGTTTAATGCCTGTATTTTATGCCTGTATTTCTAAAGATTAATATTTATATTTGGGCAGTAATTATTCAAATTCAAACAACTAAATTTTGTCCATTTATAGATTTTTATTCATTTGATTAGGCAAAGTACCCCATCAAGGTGCCCAATGGGACAGTCATGTTTGTACCACCAGTGCTGAAGCCTGCAGGAATGCATTACAGGTGAAGTGTCCTGTTTGCAGGCCACCATTCCATATTATCCAGAAGGTGTTATATGTCCACATACGTGCTCCAAGCATTGTAATAAGGAAAAGGCTGAGAAACAGGGATGACCTATCCCATAGCAAAATGCTGCAATAAGCCCCTTTATCCCCACTACAGTAATAGTGTACTTCTCCAAGATACTATACATTAACTAAGTACATTTATGTTTAAGATATTTAAGGTTGACCTCCATGTTGTAGTCAGGGTGCTCACAAGGGAAAAAGATTTAATACAGGAAGCATAATTAGTAGGATTATTTTATAATATTCACCCAAAGAGTCAAATGCAAAAGAGTGCAGAAACTCTGTGCAGGATCCAGAGACCCAAAGAATCCAGCTGAGGTACTGGATCCCATGGCAATGTCCTCCATGAGTCCAGTTGAAGACCTACAGCCCATGACAATGTCTCATACAAGTCTGTATCAAGGATCTGCGCTGGGAAGGCCCAAAGGTCAGCGGTGGAGGCTGAGCTAGCACAGATGAAGGATCTGTGCCAGCAGGCTGAGGGATCTGCACTGGAGCCAGGAAGTGACACCAGGTAAGGACCAAAGCTCCCCAAAAGAGAACTTCAGCCATCCTCAGCAACGCCACGGCCTGAGCTCCTCAGATGATAACAGCTGAGTTCGTATCAGGAAAACCAGTGCGATAAGCTTCTCCAGGAGCATCAGCAGCTCACCACCCTGCCCTCCAGTTCCCCTTTTATGTTGTTGGCAATGATCCTCAGGTGGGCTTTCCGTACCCAGAACCACGCTGATTCAGTGCAGCTGGGAGTTCCAAGTTGATCATTAGTTGATCCACCATACACCCCCTTTCTGTTAATTTAATTTTGTAGAAGCAGTAACAAATGCTGTATGATTTGAAAGTTGGTCTGATAAATGGAAAGTAAAGTAATATATATATATATATATATATATATATATATATATATATATATATATGTAGTGACAAAAAGTAAAACGTCTCAGTGAAGTGTTTTTTCCTATTTTCAAAAATACATTCTAGGTTCCAATCCTAATAGCCAACTTAAGAGTTCGTAATTCTTAAACTTTCATGGACACAGTGTTGTAGGGTAGATTTCTACAGCGCAATCATCCTAGGAGCTGAAACTGCAAACACACAGAACAGCAATACCTCAGTGCCCCATCCTCTCCAAAATCAGTATCAAATCCCCAGTTAGCAAACGAGCAATGTAAGCCCAGGTGCATATGTATTTTTTAGGAGATGACGTAAAAAAATATACCTGCTCCAGTTCACATACTCCGGTCTTCTTCAAACAGTCTTCACCGTTGTATTTCTCCGGCAAACCACGCAGGCTCCCGTCTTCACAGACTATGTGGAGCCCGTGTTCTTGGAGTGATACTCCTGAAACCCAGCCACAAATCTCAGCGTGGATGGGCCTGTTGGTGTCATCAGGCCTAGAGGCTCTCGTCCCCTTTCCTTCCTGCAGCAGGAACGCAGATTACTTTAGCCTGAGCAGTGCAGGAACACCACGTTGACACACCAGCTCTGCTGTAAGTCATTTACAATCCCCAGGGTGTCACCTGTACACATCAGCTCAGCTGTAAGTCATTTACAATTTCCAGGTCGTCACCTGTAAAAGCACTTCTTTCTGTCCTTTAGGAAACCATCGAGAATTAATATGCCAGTGATGTCAGTGTGGGAACAGCTTTGGAGTCAATATTTTAATTGCCACTAATAAAAATTACTTGAAAACACCTCAGAAATTATCCCCAAGCACCAAATCACAGAAACAGCCCATCTGAAAATGCCAGGTGTAAGCTTTTTATTATAGTTGAAGCCCTAAAAGTTAAGCAATTTTTCCAAAGACACAAGTCAGGCATGTGGTAGCAGAAATTATACTTAGGAATCATAATCCTGTTCTTTCAAACATGCTATTGTCACTTTTACATGCCAGTACAGGTGGGCTTTGTGAAATACCAGATTTGGACTCAGGAATATAAGGGATTAGACCAAAGCATATTGTGGTATCTGTGTTTTCAATGCTTTGCACATTGAGCCAGGGAGTTCTAAGTAGTTAATGTTAGAGAAGGAAGGGTGGGTATGAGAAGGGAGAGAAATCAGAGGAAAGAATAGCACAGAAAGTTCCAGGAGAAATGATTCAAGAGGAGGGAAGGAGAAAGGCCTTTCACCCTGGACCCAGATATACGGGACTTTTTGTGTACCTTCAGCTGATAAGTGTATTCCCTGAGCACATGTCTGTCTCTCTTATTGAATCACTGTATAAAGTAATGAAATATCACTTTTCTTTCATCACACTTGAGTCACTTAATTAGTTTTAGATATCAAAGAATATGTTAAATGCTCTAAAATTAAGAATGCCAAACATCAGTATTCTATATGCATTTGTTGATGGAACTATATCAATTTCTACCTTCCTAGAATCAGATGTGTTACAAATGTGCTTTATACCTGCTTAGAAAACATGTGTTGTCTTCACAAGAACACTTAACACTTCTATTACTGTACAGTTACATATAAAAACATCTTTCAAAACAAAAAGTGTGATTTGGGGATCAGAAACTTAATACTATTAGGATATTGATTTTAAAATAGATAAGGACTACAACAGCTTTTGAAAAACAATTTCGTCCAGCCATAAGAGAATCAGTCCTGTGTTCTGTGGGGACATGTGCTGACAGTGTGGGGCTCTTTGGAAAGGTCGCAGAGTGAGCTCTTGGGGGGGGGGGGTTGTTGGACAGAAGCTATGTGTACCTCACACGGTCTCGGGGCGTGTTGGATGTAAAAGAACAACATCCCCACAGGTGAACGGAAGCCTCAAAGACTGATAGTTCGTGGTGTTTATAAGTGACTGTGGATTGTCGTCAACTTTTTAAGGCTGTGGACGCATTGTTCAAGAAGAACAGAACACTGGGCCTGTTACCCACAGGACAGTCTCCTGCTTAACCCGCACACACCTGGTCCACGTGAATCACCACCGACACCCTGCGTATGTAAACAGGAGGGCTACAGATGCGCGCAGCCCAGCCCCACGACCCCGGACAGGCAGCAGCTGAGGGCAGAGATACCTGGATGTCCCCGTCCATGAATAATAGAAGTGATCGTTCTCCCTGCCATCTACCCTGCAAATGAGGCCATTCTAAGAGTCGCCAGATTTCTGGTTTACAAAAGATACCTGCACTCACGTCCTTCTGCAGTTGTATCGCCTTAACTCGGTGCAGTAAACACCTGTGCGCCGCTGTGCTCTCTCCCAACCTCACCTTTCTACCGCCAACACCTGAGTCATCCAACAAGCGCTGTAGTGAGGCGCTGGGCACTGTGGCATACTCCAGCTACTTGGGAGGCTGAGGCAGGAGGATTGCAGGTTTGAGGCCAGCCCAGGTCACTTAAAAGACAGAGTGAAAAAAGTTGGAGATGTAGCTCAGTGGTAGAGCACCCCTGGCTTCTATGTGTGGTATGCTAATTTTTTTTAAAAAATCATGTGGTTGAGGCCCTGAAAAGCAAGGTGATAACTATGTTTGCACATTAAAAAATAATGAAGAGCCTTCTTACAGACAGTTTTAAGGTGGGCCTTTTGACACAGAAATCTGCTTTCAATTGGGTGCATAACTTTCCCAGCCTCCCACAAAGCAGGGTGCAGCCTCAATCTGCAGATTTTCAGAATATTTCCATTTTGAGAAACTCTCCTTAAAATACAGCAGCCTAAGAAAACTCCTCATTCTAATAATGGTAGATTAGATCAAACTAACATCCCCCTGGGAAAGTGAGAAAATCCAGATAAGCTAAAGTCTATCTGGGATATTGGGGAGCTACATAAGTGGTGCGGATTTAAACGCCCTGGCCTAGAAAGCATGCCCCAGAGAGGAAGGCCCAGCTCTCAGAGCTGCCTCTCCTCGAGACTGTGTTCCCAATCAGAAAAAATCTGCAGGGAGCAGAGACTATGGGCTGCATTCTCAGTAGCCTCCCAGGGCGGCTGCACTGATCTGATTCAGGAGCCTCGCAGAGAAGGTGCCTCAGGGAGCACACCCCTTAGCTGGACTCCCCAGAGGCCACCTGTAATTAATGAGGACACTGAAAATTGCTGCCCCAGAATGAAGGCCAGCCCGGCACAGCCACCAGACAGTGGACAGTAGCTAGTGTCCTCACCATTAGCACACAGAAAGTCTCCACTGGAGAAAAGAGAAGTTCTAAACCGTGTGTCACTGCTACAGTTTCTATGTGTGATGCCTCCCTCACCGTAAGAGAACTACGAACCACATCTGAGACACTCGAAAAGCAAGAGAAATGACACAAATCCTGCACACCCCTGCAAGATGAAGGATTTAAAAATAACTAGGTTGAATATTTTCAGGGAGATAAATTTAAACTTCAGAAAGTTTGCAATGAAATGAAACAAAAATGTTGGAAATGAAAAATTCCAGAAATGAAAGAGCAATTAATTGAAATTAAGAACTTAAAGGATGTGCTTGAAATCAGGTTGGTTACAGTGAAAGGGAAAATTAACGAATTTGAAAACTGGCCAGAAGAAAACATCCAGAATGAAGCATGAGTAAATAGAGGAGGATAAAACACAAAAAGAGCATAAATTAGAAGACATAAGGAGAAAGACTAACACATATTATAATTGGCACTTCAGAGGGACAAAAGAAAAAGGGGCAAAAGAAGTAAAGAGATAAAATAATTACTCAAACTTTCCCAATACTGAAAGAAAGGCATCGGATATAGTTGTAAGAATTCTAACATACCTGAACTGTAATAAATGAAAAGTAAGCACTCACTGAATGATGCTGTCTTGCTTACTTTACTGTCATTGCTGAGACAAAATACCCAACACCCCAAATGAAGGAAAGAAAGGTTTATTTAGCTCACTGTTTGTGGAGGTTTCAGTCCGTAATCACCTGGCTCCAAGGCAGGGTGGCACGGCCCAGGGCAACACTGCAAGGCAGCAGCCAGAGTAAAAAGTGGGTGGGGTGAGCAGAACAAGCCTCTTCTCCTCCTTTACACTGTAAGCAGGAGGCTACCACCTCCCCACAGGGCGAGTGTGGCTCTCACATCAGTCACTTCTGTGCCCTCCTCTTGCACAGGATAAGGATAATCACAAAGTAAGGATCCTGGCTCCCTGCTGAGTCTCTCAGTTAAACTTCTAAACTTCTCAAGTTGACACAATGTATCACCCATAACAGATGCCCTCCAAAAAATTCATATCCACCCAAAACCTCAGAGTGAGACCTTATTTGGAAAGACAGTCTTTGCACATATAATTCATGAAGGCCCTCAAGATGAAATCACCTGGGACATAGGGCTCAGAAAAAATCCAGTGTCTGGATTTACAAAAGAGAAAAAAACAAAGGAAGGAAGGAGGAAAGGGGCAAAGGAGGGAGGGAAGCAGGGAGGAGGGAAGGAGACATTGGCACAGAGAAGGCTGTTTGAAGATGTAGAGGTCGGAGCCAGGCTACCACAAGCCGGGGATCCTGGGACCACAGGAGGCTGGAAGACCCCAGAAGGAGTCTTCCTCAGAGCCCCCGAGAGGAGCTCTTCTCTGATGCCTGACTCTGGCTCAGTGACACTGATTTCAGGCTTTCGGCTTCAATAGAAGGTGAGGAAGTAAATGTCTGTTGGGTTTAAGCCCTGCTACGTGTGCCCTCGTGGAGAGCCCAGGAAACTAATCTACACACCAAGAACCGCAGAGCCAGGCCATGAAAACTGAATCAAAGAGAAAGCTTACTGAAGCCCCACAAGAGTCACAGGAAACTTCTCAACATGGACAAGAATCCGGAAGACAACAGAAGGTCTCCAAAGTGCTACACTGTGCTGTGCGGATCAGCCGTCGCTGCATGAGAAGTAACAACTCGCCTTGGCAGTTTGAAAACCCCACATCTGTGACCTCCCAGCATGGGAGGAGAGAGAGCGCAGGCTGCCTCTGCCTCAGGGTCACTCCCAAGTTTGCTTTCAGGCTACTGGCCAGACGGGTCCCCTCTGAAGGCCACTGGCTGGAACACCTGACAGCTGGCTTCCTCTAAGGCAAGACACCCCAGTGCAGGTGTGGAGGAGCCGCCCCAGGTGAAGCCCTCACACAGGACCCTCCATCAGGATCCAGACTGGAGTAAGGGGACAGTAACCCTCCCCTGCACACCAAACACCACGTGGGAGAGGAAGAAGGTGACCACTGCCGAGCCTCCTGCACAAAAGGGGCACGTGACCCAGCAAGGGGCCGCGAAGCCACCCGCACCAGTTCTGGGATCAGGTGGGCGAATGCCGGAGGCTCCCTGAGTAGTGTCATGCACGGTGTGAGGAGACAGCCAGGGGTTCTGGGCGAGCTGTCCCCTCTGTCATGAAAGGCTGGGTGTGTTTACAGCTGGGAATCTCTCAGTCTGCTTTCCCTGGATGCCGCTGCTGAGCCCGTCTCCGTGCTCCACAATCCAAGCTGTTGATACTTTTGCAAATACAATGCTTTTGCAAGCACCGTGGGTCTCCTGTCAACCTGCTTCATAGTCACTGCCTTAGGAAACAGCCGCAGCCGCACACTGCCTTAAGATGAACCCTTCTCCGTCCTGAGTTTCTACAAAGAAGTAAAGTGCATAAGCTTCCTAGACACCTTATTGTTTAAGAAACTCTATGTGTCACATCATCAAAATGCGTATTTAAAGAGATTTTCACCAGATTGAACAGTCGCGGGAGGGAACCACCTTTGATCTCTCAGCTGCACCATCAGCTTCTTAGAACCCACTGTGCTGAGAACCACGTGTGTGTTAGTGTGTGTTATCTTTGTTTAGAGCCCTCTCTCCTTCTCCGTCTCTCCCTCTCCCCTCTCTCTCTCCCTCTCTCCCTCTCCCTCTTTCCTTCTCCCTCTCCCTCTCTCCCTCTCTTTCTCCCTCTCTCGCTCTCTCTCTCTTCCTCCTCCGCCATCTCTTCCTCTCTCCTCTCCTCTCTCTTTCCCCCTCCGCCATCTCATCCTCTCTCCCCCTTTCTCCTCCCTGCTCCCTCTCCCTCTCTGTGCATGTTTGGGATGCGTGATGAACACATCCGTCATGGGAAGCGGTACACACACGTGGTGCATCTAATCCCTTTTACTTCCTCTTCTCTCTCCCCCATTTCATCTCCCCATCCTTACAACCCTTTCCCTTTTCCACAAGGTCTACCTTCCTATTTCATATCATCTTTTATTTTGCTCTTTAAATTACTTATACTTTGGCTTTCTTATATAATAGCAACTGTGTAATACTTAATTTTTTGTGTCTGATTTATTTCACCTAGCCTTATGATCTCAAAATGCATCCATTTGCTATAAATAACTCAAATTTATTCCATTTTATGACTGAGCAGTACTCCATTGTGTACATATACCACTTTTCTTTACCCGCTCATCCATTGGCAGGAACGTAGCCTGCCTCTGAGATTCAGCTATTGTGCGCTGTGCTGCTGCCCACACGGGTGTGCGTGGGCGGTGCGGTGTGATGTCTGTAACTCTCTGGCGAAGATACTCAGAACAGGCATCACTGCGCCAAGTGGAACTTTCAGTTGGTTGCGAATCTCCTTGTTGATTTCCATAGTGGTTGTTCTACTTTACATTCCCACCAACAGTGTACAAGGAACGTTTAGTACTGTTTGTTACTGGGATAAGCAGAGGCTATTTTAAACCATCAGGTTGGGCTTTCTTTAGCTTGACAGCCATCTCTTAATTTAGCTTAATTTTCTCACATTTTACTAAAAGAAATCAGGAAATACAAAATGGGCTTCAGAACTTGGCTTGGCAATCTTAGCTACATCATTTCTTTCATTAAGGAGATTTCCTTGCATCAACTTCCATTGCGATGTGGCAAGGGTGCCCCCTCTGCTGTCTCAAAATTCATGGTTCTCCCTCTGGTAAACCGGCACTGGCTGCACTGGCAAAGCCCGGGTACTCCTGTGACCCTTCACTAACGCTCTCTCCACGCACTTGGGATCTTCGCCAACTCCCCTCAAAGACTACAAACCTGCTGCGAAGCCCCCCCTACATCTGAAACACAGTGACACTTCGGCAGTCAAGTGGCTTCGATCAGTCAATCCTGGTACTGAAAAAATTTGATGAAACTGTCATTTTTACATTTATGTCATAGTGCCTTATAAAATTAATGAAAATCATACGCAACTTTTGACCATGCTGTATTTAAATAGACTGGTTAAAACATTTGTTGTAGTGCTTTTGTGTGTGTGTGCTTTATTTGCATAAAATATAGTAACCATGGTTCCAAAGAAAGTGATCCTAGCAATAAAGCTAAGAGGAGAGTGAACTCCATCCAGGCAGCAAGCAGGGCCTAGAATCCACCACAGGGCTCTGACAGCATGTACCCCTGCAGAATCCCAATACACAGGGAAAACTTGGAACTCTGCGCCCAGAGGAACCTTGGACTACAGTGGATTATCTGTGCTAGCCTGAAGGGAGATTAAGTGACTGCCTCACCAAAAAAGATCTCAGCTGGCTCCAGTCAGTGTGGTGAGTATGCCCCTAAAATAGAGGTGTACAGTGGCTAAATATGGCCAGTAGTAAAGCTCCCTCCAACTAACTGTAAGACCTTGGTGAGTCTGACAAGAGTGAGGGTGACCCCTTTCTACATACAGAAAACATCAGGCAGAGTGAGGAGTGTGCCAAAAAGGACTCACCCAACTTGAAGAAAATCAAAAAGGCTTATGAGACACACAGGTACACGACAGGGACACAGTAGGGCCTCAGTCAACACAAACACTATAGACAGGGAGATTTGATGACCTGGAATAACCTGAAGATGAAGTAATAGCAGGAACTAAAAGTTGACCTACATCAATATTACTAGGCTTGTCAGCCCAGGAAGAATATAGGACTCACCCAACAGGCCCTGCAGCAGGAAGTCAGGTGACTGGCCCACCTATTCATTGTGGGACCCAGCAATTGGACAAACATCAACCTTACAGTAGGACACCAAGATACATACTACCAGCAGTTGACACTAGCAGGTCTGAAAGACCAAACTCGAAAGGGGAAAATGGCAAAACAAAAAAGGAAAATGCAATCTCAAACATCTAGTCTACCAGGAGCAACTACAGGAGACATTGAAATAGAGGACTCCAAAAGTAACACACTGGAAATCTCTGAAAAGATAACAAATGAAATAAAACAACTCCATGAGGCCATAGAGGAAATCAAATTAGAAGTACTGTCCTGTGTAATGATAGAAGTAACAACCTTAGTAAAGGAGTTCCTGAGTGCAGTTAAAGAAGAAATAGAGAAAAAAGTACAGGAGCATGGGAAACTAATTGAAACCTTGAATGAACAACATAGAAAACAAAGAGAATTCATGAAGCAAACTGAAAGAGACATCCAAGACACAAAAAATTCTATTCAAAGCATGCAAAACTGTTAAAATGAAGCTGAAGATAAGATTTCGGACCTTGAGGACAGGATCGCAATAAGTGATCATGAAAGGATAGAACTTTTAAAAATAACAAAGCAGCATGAAATGACAATACAGAAGCTTCAAGGTGATGCCAAGAGCAACAATATAAGATTAATAGACATTAGTGAAAATGCTGGAGTCAATACAAATGACATAACTAAAATATTCACAGAAATAATAGGGGAAAATTACCCAAACATGGGGAAAAAATCTGACATGTAGATAAGTGAGGCATATAGAACACCAAACAGTCACAACCAACATAAATCTACATCCAGACACATAATAATTAACATCTCAGACACACAACATAAAAACAGAATACCAAAAGCTGTTAGAGAAAAGACACAAGTCACCTATCAAGGAAAGCCCATTAAAGTCACAGCAGACTTTCCAGCACAAACCCTCAAGCCAAGATGTACTTGAAGTGAAATAGTTCAAGCCCTGAAAGAAAACAACTTTCAGCCCAGACTTATGTACCCAGCAAAACTTTCATTCAAATTTAATGGAAAAACAAGATATTTCCATGACAAAGAACAACTGAAGAAATCCACGTCCACCAAACCAACCCTAGAAAGAGTATTGAAAGACATACTAGACAGAGGTAAAAATGACCACAATACCCACAACAACAGAAAGACACCAGGAGGTAGGACAAGCAATTAAATAAGGTGGAAAAGCAGAAAGTGAACAATTGGAACATAACATGACAAAGTCGAACCAGTACATGTCAGTGACATCTATAAATGTAAATGGCCTCAATTCACCTATCAAAAGAAACAGGTTGACAGAATGGATCAAGAAACATGATCTCACAACATGCTGTATACAAAAAACACATCTGACCCAAAAGGAAACTCATAGATTAAAAGTCAAAGGATAGAAAACAGTATTCCATGCAATAATAACCCAGAAAAAAGCAGGGGTAGCTATTCTATTTGCAGACAATGTGAACTTTAAACCTAAAATGATTAAAAGAGACAAAGAAAGTCACTACCTATTTTTAAGTGGAAAAGTTTAAGAGGAAGAACTAACAATTTTAAATATATATGCACCAAACACAGGAGCACCTAACTATATAAGACAGATACTAATGGACATGAAAAACCAAATACACAAGAACACAATTATTACAGGGGAACTTAACTGCCCATTGTCACAAAGAGATAGATCAACTAGACAAAAAGTCAAGCAAAGAAATAATAGAACTGAATCATACCTGTGAGCAATTGGACTTAGTACATGTTTACAGAGTGTTCCACCCAACCACATCAGAATACAAATTCTTCTCAGCTGTGCATGGAACATTCTCCAAAATAGACCATATATTATCCCATAAAACATCTTAAGTAAATGCAAAGGTATTGAAATTATCCCATGCATAATATCTGACCATAGCACACTGAAATTGGAAATTAATGGCAAAAGAAATTGCAAAACCTGCATAAATACATGGAAATTAAATAACAATCTTTTGAACAACCAGTGCACTACCAATGAAATTAAAGAAGAAATAAAGCAATACCTACAATTCAATGAAAATATGGAAACAACATACTGTAATCTGTGGGATGCAATAAAAGCAGTCTTAAGAAGGAAATATATACAATAAATTGTCATATCAAGAAAACAGAATGAGCACAAATAAACAACCTAATGCTCCATCTCAAGCTACTAGAAAAAGAACAAGTTAAACCCAATGCTCATAGAAAAGAGGAAATTGTAAATATTAGAGCAGAAATCAATGCAACTGAAACTAAAAAAACAATACAAAGAATCAATGAATCAAAAAGCTGGTTTTTGAGAGAATAAACAAAATGGACAAGCCTCTAGCTAACCTTACAAAGAAAAAAAACCCAAATTCATGCAATAAGGACTGAAAAGGGGTAAATTACCACAGATCTCATGGAAATTCAAAAGATATTGAATACCTAGTTTGAAAATCTCTACTCACATAGAGAGGAAAACACACAGGAAATGGATTTCTAGAAACATATGAACTACCAAAGCTCAACCAAGGAGATATAGCAATTTTGAATAACCCAATATCAGCTATTGAAATTGAAAATGCAATAAGAAATTTAACAACAAAGAAAAGCCCAGGTCATGATGGATTCATGGCTGAATTCTACAAGAAATTTAGAGAAGATTTGATGCCAATACTCCTTAAACTCTTCAATGAAATTCAAAAGAAAGCAGTCCTTCCTAAATCATTCCTAGAGGCAAGTATTACTCTGATACCAAAACCAGAGAAAGACCCAACCAAAAAGGAGAACTATGAACTCACTAATGAACATTGATGCAAAGATTCTCAATAAAATACTGGCAAATAGAATGCAGCAAATCGTCAAGAAGATTATACATCACAACCAAGTGGGATTCATTCCAGGAATGCAGGGATGGTTTAACATATGCAAATTAATAAATGTGATACACCACATCAATGGAGCCAAAAACAAAAACCACATGGTCATCTCAATAAACACAGAAAAAGCTTTTGATAAAGTCCAACACATGTTCATGATAAAAACCCTTCAGAAACTCAGAATACATGGTGTCTACCTCAATCTTATAAAGGCCATCTATGACAAACCAACAGCCAATATTATACTAAATGGACAAAAACTGAAAGCTTTCACTCTGAAATCAAGAACAAGACAAGGATGTCCACTGTCACTACTCTTTTTCAATATAGTTCTGGAAACACTAGCCAGGGCAATCAGACAAGAGAGACAAATAAAAGGAATAAAGATAGGAAAGGAAGAAGTTCAATTATCACTATTTGCAGATGACATGATACTCTATATAGAAGACCCAAAAAACTCCATTAAAAGACTACTAGAGGTAATAAACAAATTCAGCAGTGTAGCTGGATACAAAGTCAATGCTCAAAAATCAATAGCATTCCTGTACACAAACAAGAAACTCACTGAGAGAGAAATTATGGAAATGTCGCCCTTCCCACTAACAACTAGAAAAATGAAATACTTAGGAATCAACCTAACTAAGAATGTAAAAGACCTATATGCTGAAATTTATACTACACTAAAAAATGAGATTGAAGAGGATATTATAAAATGGAAGGATATTCCTTGCTCTTGGCTAGGAAGAACAACATTGTGAAAATGGCCATACTCCCAAAACTGTTACACAGATTTAATGCAATCCCAATCAAAATACCATTGACATACCTCACAGATCTAGAGAAAACACTCCTAAAATTCATTTGGAAACAGAAGAAACCTAGAATACC
>PVJX010025390.1:0-26973 GCA_004027295.1 Dolichotis patagonum | reverse complement strand
AGGTACTAGGAGGTTGGGCAGCTTGGTGACAGAGAATGCTGTGATTTAAGGCATGAAATTGTTTGCCAGGAGAAGACTCCTTGATCAACAGTGAAAGAGAAGAAAGGGAAGTTGTTAATGATGAGTTTGTGACATCTACTAGTACTAGACATAGCTGAAAAACAAAACTGAACATCTACCTCAGTTAAGAATGATTCATTCTCTCTCTCTCTCTCTCTCTCTCTCTCTCTGTCTCCCTCTCTCTCTCTCTCTTTATGGTGAACATTGAATCCAAGGCCTCCAGACTTAGTCACATACCATATTTTAAAGTTTTTATCTTGAGACAGGCTCTTGCTAACTCACTGAATTGTCTAATCTGGGATGGAAATTGTGATGCTCTGGCCTCACCTTCCAGAGTGCTGGGATTATAGGTATACATCAGTATGCTAGGGATGGCTAAATTTTTGAATTGTGCTAAGTCTGTAAAAGGAATTCATCAGTATTCTGCCCAGAATCTCAAAAATATAAAAATAGAGGAAGTTCTTTAATCATATGAGCTTCAAGTAAATATAAAAAGAAAATTTAAGTATTATCCACTAGCTTGTTCCTATTGTCAATTTTTCACTTTCCATTGGAGTAGTGATAATATGCCACTACGAGACACAGCTCCATTCACAGGAACCTAAAATGTAACATGGTAGAAAAAAATTGAAAATAAATTTCAAAAGTGAGATTAATTTTTAAAAAGTAGTTATAGTAAGTGGAACGGTAATATAAGAAATTAATAGGGACCCTAACTTTGCACTCCAGCAGAATCCTAGCAAATGGGGCAAAATTGGAACTCCACTCCCAGGTGGTAAGGCCACGCACGACTTCTGAAACCACCTCAGGACACACAAGAGGGATCAGGGGGCCTAACTGGGCCATGCTCAGAAGATTCAAAGGCATCAAGCACGGCTCTGGATCCAGTCCCAGGCCCAGATCACACTCTCTGGAGGAATCACAGCCCACGGACTAACTTGAACTCAACTACCAGGCAGTAAGACCATACCCTGTGTCTGAAAGGACCCCAAGACCCATAAAAGGGACCAGGGGACCTACCTAGGCCACACACAGCAAAATCCAAGCAGCAAGCAGGGCTTTGAATCCAGCCCTGGGCACTGAATACATGCTCCAAGGGGATAATACGCATGGGGCAAACTTGGAACTCCACTTACAAGCAAACATGGGACTACAGCAGATTATCTGTGTTAGCTTGAAGGGAGATTAAGTCACTACCTCACCAAACCAGAAGATCTCAGCTGGTTCCAGTCAGTGTGGGGAGTATGCCCCTAAAATAGAGGTGTACAGTGGTTAAATAAGGCCAGCAGTAAAGCTCCCTCCAACTAACTGTAAGACCTTGGTAAGTCTGACTAGAGTGAGGGCGAGCCCTTCCTGCACACAGAAAACATCAGGCAGAGTAAGGAGTGTGCCGAGAAGGACTCCCTCAACTTGAAAAAAATCAAAAGAGCTTATGAGACACAGAGGCACACAATAGGGACACAATAGGGCCTCAACTGACACAAATACTATAGACAGGGAGATTTGATGACCTGGAATAACCTGAAGATAAGTACTCGCAGGAACTGAAAGTTGACCTACATCAATACTACTAGGCTTGTCAGCCCAAGAAGAATATAGGACTCACCCAACAGGTCCTGCAGCAGTAATCAGGTGACTGGCCCACCTATTCATTGTGGGACCCAGCAACTGGACAAACATCATCCATACATTAGGACCCCAAGATACACACTACCAACAGTTGATACTAGCAGGACTGAAGGACCAAACACTAACTCGAAAGGGGAAAATGGCAAAATGAAAAAGCAAAATGCAATCTCAAACAGCTAGTCCACCAGGAGCAAGTACAGGAGACACTGAAATAGAGAACTCCAAAGGTAACACGCAGGAAATCTCTGAAAAGATAGCAAATGAACAAAAAAAAAACCCCTACTCCGTGAGGCCATAGAGGAAATAAAATTAAAATTACTCTCCCAGGTAAAGATAGAAGTAACAACATTAGTAATGGAGTTGCTGATCGCAGCTAAGATATAGAGATATAAGATACACAGAAAAAAGTACATAAGAAGGGGAAATTGATTGAAACCTTGAATGAACAACATAGAAAATAAGCAGCATTCATGAAACAAACTCAAAGAGACATCCAGGAAACAAAAAATTATATTCAAAACATGCAAAACCAATTAAATGAAGCTGAGGATAGGATTTCAGACCTTGAGGACAGGATTGCAATTAGTGATCATGAAAGGATAGAACTTTTAAAAATAATAAAGCACCATGAAATGACAATCCAGAAGCTTCTACATGATGACAAGAACAACAATGTAGATTAATAGGCATTAGTGAAGACACAGGAGTCAATGCAAATGACATAACTAAAATATTCACAGATAGAGCAGAAAATTTCACAAACATGGGGAAAAATCTGTTATGCAGATAAGGGAGACATATAGAACACCAAATAGTCAAAACCAACATAAATCTACATCCAGACATATAATAATTAAGACCTCATACATACAGCATAAAAACAGAATACTAAAAGCTGTTAGAGAAAAGACACAACTCACTATCAAGGAAAGCCTAGTAGAATCACAGCAGACTTTCAGCACAAAACCTCAAGTCAAGAGGAGCTTGGAATGAGATATTGCAAGCCCTAAAAGAAAACAACTTTCAACCAGACTGATGTACCAGCAAAACTTTCATTCAAATTTAATAGAGAAACAAGATACTTCCATGACAAAGAACAACTCAAGAAATTTACATCCACCAAACCAACCCTAGAAAGAGTGTTGAAAGCCATACTAGACAGAGATAAAAATGACCACAATCTTCAGAACAACAACAGAAAGAAACCACCAGGTAGGACAAGCAATAAAACAAGGAGGAAAAGCAGAAAGCAAACAATTGGAACATAATATGGCAAACTCAAACCAGTACGTATCAGTGATACCCATAAATATAAATGGCCTCAATTCAACTATCAAAAGAAATAGTTTGACAGAATGGATCAAGAAACATGATCCCACAATATACTGTATACAAGAAACACATCTGACCCAAAAGGAAACTCATAGATTAAAAGTCAAAGGATGGAAAACAGTATTCCAGGCAACAGTAACCCAGAAGAAAGCATGGGTAACTATTATATTTGCAATTAATGTGACCTTCCAACCTAAAATTAATAAAAGAGGCAAAGAAGGTCACTACTTACTCGTAAGTGGAAAAATTCAAAGGAAGAACCAACAATTATGAACATATTTGCACCAAATATAGAAACACCCAACTCTATAAGACAGATACTAATGGACATGAAAAACCAAATACATAATAACACAGTTATAACAGGGTATCTTCACAGGCCATTGTCACAAAGAGGTAGATCAACTAGACAAAAAGTTAGCAAAAAAAAAATAGAAATGAATCATACCTGTGAGGAATTGGACTTAGTAAATGTTTACAGAGTTTTCCACCCAACCACATTAGAATACACATTCTTCTCAGCTGTGCATGGCACATTCTCCAAAATAGACCATATATTATCCCATAAAACATTCTTAAGTAACTGCAAAGGTATTGAAATTATCCCATGCATAATATCTGACCATAATGCATTGAAATTGGAAATTAATGGCAAAAGAAATTGCAAAACCTACATAAATATATGGAAATTACATAACAATCTTTCCAACAACCAGTGTGCTACAGAGGAAATTAAAGAAGAAATAAAGCAATACTTACAATTCAAAGAAAATGTGGAAACAACATACCATAATCTGTGGGATTCAATGAAAGTGGTCTTAAGAGGGAAATATATAACAATAAGTTGTCATACCAAGAAAACAGAACAAACACAAATAAACAACATAAACTGCATCTCAAGCTTCTAGAAAAAGAAGAACAATTTAAGCCCAAAGATATAGAAGAAACTGTAAAGATTAGAGCAGAAATAAATGCAATTGAAACTAAAGAAACTGTACAAAGAATTAATGAATCAAAAGCTAGTTTTTTGAGACAATAAACAAAATCAATAAACCTCTAGCTAACCTTATGAAGAAAAAGAAAGAAAAAACCCAAATTCATGCAACAAGGACTGAAAAGAGGGAAATTACTACAGATCCCTTGGAATTTCAAAAGATCATGAACACCTACTTTGAAAATCTCTACTCACATAGAGTGGAAAACGCAGAGGAAATGGACAGATTTCTAGAACATATGAACTACCAAAGCTCAACCAAGAAGATACAGCAATTTTGAATAACCCAATATTAGCTACTGAAATTGAAAATGTAATTAAAAACTTACTAACAAAGAACAGCCCAGGTCATGATGGACTCATGGCTGAATTCTACAAGAAATTTAGGGAAGATTTGATGCCAATACTCCTCAAACTCTTCAATAAAATTGAAAAGGAAGCAATCCTCCTTAAATCATTCCTGGAGGCAAGTATCACTCTCATACCAAAACCAGAGAATGACCCAGATAAAAAGGCGAATTATAGGCCATTCTCACTAATGAATGTTGATGTAAAGATTCCCAATAAAATACTGGCAAATAGAATGCAGCAAATCATCAAGAAGATTATACTTCATGACCAAGTGGGGTTCATCCCAGAAATGCAGGAATGGTTTAACATAGACAAATCAATAAATGTAATACACCACATCAACAGAGCCAAAAACAAAAATCATGTGCTCATGCACGTGATGCAGAAAAAGCTTTTGATAAAGTCCAACACATGTTCATGATAAAAACCCTTCAGAAACTTGGAATACACAGTGTCTACCTCAACCTTATAAAGGCCATCTATGACAAACCAAGAGCCAACATTATACTAAGTGAACAAAAACTGAAAGCTTTCATTTTAAAATTAGGAACAAGGCCATGAAATCCGCTATCACCACTCCTATGCAATACAGTTCTGGAAACACTAGCCAGGGCAATCATAAAAAAAGAGAAATAAAAGGAATAAAGATAGGAAAGGAAGAAGTTAAATTATCACTATTTACAGATGACATGATACTCTATATAGAAGACCCAAAAATGCTATTAAAAGATTACTAGAAGCAATAAACAAATTCAGAAGTGTAGCTGGATACAAAGTCAACACTCAAAAATCAATAGCATTCCTGTACACAAACAAGAAACTCACTGAGAAATTATGGAAATATCACCCTTCACAATAACATCTAAAAAACTGAAATACTTAAGAATCAACCTAACTAAGAATGTAAAAGATCTATATGCTGAAAATTTACCACACTAAAAATGGATATTGAAGAGGATATTAAAAAATGGAAGGCTATTCCTTGCTCTTGGCTATGAAGAACCAACATTGTGAAAATGGCCATACTCCCCAAACTGTTATACAGTTTTAGTGCAATCCCAATCAAAATACCATTAACATACTGCACAGATCTAAAGAAAACACTCCTAAAATTCATTTGGAAACAGAAGAAAACTAAGATGGCAAAGGCAATTTTGAGGAATAAACACAAGGCAGGAGGCATCTCAATTCCTGACTTGAAACTGTACATCAAAGCCACAGTGATAAAGTCATCATGGTACTGCCAAAGAAATAGACTTGAGAATCAATTGAACAGATTAGAAGATACAAATGTGAGTACAAAGACTCTCAGCCACCTGATATTTGACCAAAGGGCTAAAAATGTTCACTGGAAGAAGGATAGCCTCTTTAATAAATGGTGTTGGAAAAATTGGCTCTCCACATGCAGAAGACTGAAAGTAGATCCATGCCTATCACCATGCACAAAACTAAAGTCTAAATGGATCAAAGACCTAAACATTAAAACAAAAACACTAAATCTACTAGAAGATAGGATAAGTAGAAGACTTGGAAATATAGGGGTAGGTAGAGAATTCATGAACAAAACACAAACTGCACAGCAAATGCTTCAGAGAATCAACAACTGGGATCTCATATTATTGAAAATTTTCTGCACTTAAAATAAATCACCATCAGAGTAAAAAGAAAACCCACAGAATGGGAAACAATTTTAGCCAGCAACCCCTCAAACAAAGGACTTATATGAAGAATGTGTAACCTTTGGAAAACATCAAGCCCCCGAAATTCAAAGAGCCTCTCCAAAAATGGGCATCTGAGATGAACACATAGTTCTCAGATGAAGATATATAAATAGCAAATAAATTCATGAAGAAATGTTCACCATCACTGGTCATTCGAGAAATGCAAATTAAAACAACATTGAGATTTCATCTCACTCCAGAAAGAATAGCTGCCATCAAGAAAACAACTGATAACAAATGTTGGCAAGGCTGCAGAGAAAAAGGAACACTGCTCCAGTGCTGGTGGAAATGTTGACTGGTGCAACCACTACGGAAATCAGTATGGAGAATTCTCAGAAGACTAGGATTGCAAGTGCCATTCAACCCAGCCTTTCCCCTCTGGATGTTTTCCCACAAATCTGTAAAGGTCATATCACAGTGATATATGTGCACCCATGCTCATAGCAGCACAATTTGTAATAGCTAAATCTTGGAAACAACCAAGATGCCCATTAACCACAGAGTGGATGAAAGAGATGTGGTATTTTTAAACAATGGAATATTACTCAGCAATAAAAGGATAATTTTGAAGTCTTCAAAGGTAAATGGAGAAAACTTGAGGCTATCCTCATAAGTGAAATAAATAAGAATCATATTTATAAATATCACATTGTGTCTCTATTGTAAAAAGTAATAGGAAATGTAGGAGTAATAAAACCCAAAATGTGTAATTGCTACTGTAAAAAAGAGAGGAAAGGAAAGTGCTCTAAATGATATAACTGCATGTGTGTTTAAGTGTGTAAAATAGGTGACCATATTATTAAGTTTTTGTTAGGTCTTTGAGCAGAGCTGTTAACAGTCTCACTGTTTGAATGTCTACTTTTGGTTTAATTTTGTAACTTGAACAAATGCTTCTAAGATGACAGTATGTAATTTATCAAGTAGTGATTTCTTAGTGGTTTTATCTTTTCTATTTTTCCTATGTTATTCTGTATTGTTGCTAACCTTTTTTCTGTTTTGTTTGTTTTTCTCCTTAAATAAAATATAAAAAAACATTTTTAGAGCTAGGAATGAAATGTCAAGTTTAGGAAAGAAAATATATTAGTTATACAACTGTATTCAAATGAATGGTGTGAATATATACATAAAATGACATTAACAAAAAAAGGAAATTAAGTAAATAGTAAATATTTACTTTTAATTTATGTAAATAGGGATTAATATTACAAAATTGATTATAGTAAGTGCTACAGTAATATACTGTGCACTGATAGGGACTCTCCTGTTCCTAGTTTTAGGGAACCCTGCTGTGATAAAATGATGATCTGAGGAAAGGAGGGATCTTAATGGACAAAACTTGGAGGATAAGTACTTCATATACGATGAATGATTAGTCAGCATAAATGTCCAGAGGTGACTGAGGCTGAAGCCTTTAGGTAAGTAAAAGAAAGTCAAATTGGCTTTGGAATTGAAGAGAGACAGTATGTTGATCTCTGAAGTTGGGTGAAGAGGATGGAAGCTTGGTACTGAACAGTCTAGTAAATCCTGAAGAGTGGTTATTTTAATATGAAGAAAACAACAGTATATTAAAGATATAAAGAAAAAATCATATATTTAAATCTTTAAAAAAATCTCTGTTACTGAACTGTTGATCATACGAATTAAGGAAAAAACAAATTTTAACATTTTCATGGGGGGATAATATTCTATTCCAACAAATGTCTAGATAAGAATGGCGACATTACAAATGAAAAGAAGTTTAAAGTATTTACGAGCTATGAAGAAAGGGGAACTAATAGGATTGATGATTTGTTGATTAATGTGCACAACTAGAGGGATAAATCTATTTGTGTTCCTACATTTTGGGTTGTATAACTAGATAAACTGTTTTAATATTTAGATCTTTGATCCATTTTGATTGTAGTTTAGTGTGTGGCAATAACATGGGCCTAGTTTTAGAGCATGTAAGATCCATACGTACTTCTCAGATGACAAAGTATAAATGTCAAATAAATACATAAAAAATGTTCAACATCATGGTCAAATAAAGGAACTCTTAGCTTCCGTCTCTCTCCAGAAAGACTATTATCAAAAAATCAAAAAATAAATGCTGGTGGGGCCTTGAGGGAAAGGAAATGTATTTTCACTTTCGGTGGGAGTGCAGACTAGTGCAACCACTATGGAAATCAGTGTGGTGATTTCTCAAAAGACTAGGACTAAAGGTTCCATTTGACGATTTCCTTCTTGGCACTTTCCCAAAAGAATAAAAAGCACTATACCATAGTAATATATGTGTATATGTGTTACAGAGACGCAGCTTATAAAAGCTAAATCTTAGAAACAACCCAAATGCCATCAACTGATGAAATGATAAACAATATTTTTATAATAGAGTTCTACTCTGCCATAAATAAGGATAAACTTGAGACATTTATTCTTAAATATCACATAGATCAGCAGCAATATCATAGCATTAAGGACAAACAGTGTATTGACATATGATAACAACAAATAATGTACTATCATTAACCATAAAAAGAGATCTATAATTATGGTATATATACTAAAATAAACAAAATATTAACATGTAACAACTATATACCAAATCAAACATTCCACCACATACAATAGGAAAGAATTTGACGTTAGTATCATAGTATCTACTGAAAATCTAAAGCTTGATAAAGCTTAATAATTATTCTAGTAAAGATATATGGTAAGGATGGGAGATGAAAGAAGGAATATTTAAAAATTATGAATTACAATCTCACTATTCTTCCTTCCTTCTACAAGTAGTAAAAATTAATTAACAGAATTAGACAAAGTTAAGCAAACAGGGCAAATAAGGAAAAAGGAAAAAGAACAAAAGAACACAACGAAGAAAAGAAAGAAAAAAGTGAAAAGAGGAAAACCTCTGAATCCCCCCAAAAATAATGAAAAGAAAAAAATATATCTACAAAAATATTTCGCTGTATTCTTGAAGAGTGTTTTTTTTCCACCTGAATTCTTGGAATTCAGCTATTTATGGTTTTTTCCATCTAGCTTTATGGCTTGTGTGATGCCCCTCCTCTTCCAGGGGCCCTTTGTTTGTGCACCTGAGGTCGTGGCAGCTGTTCAAGCTGAGACGTGCCCTTCTTGCTCACATCGGTAGAGGAGAAACAGCCTACTGATCTCTGTGCTCAGTACAGTCATGTGGGTGGGGTTAAGCAGACTGCTGGACCTTCTGTCTCAGCAGCCTCTAAAAGCCACACATCTATAAGCATAATTAATCGCTTCATGCTTCCTTCAGCACAGATTTTGACACTTGCTGATAGCTAGCGAAGCCTTATCACTTGAGCTGGTATCAGTGTATTTATCAGGAATAGAGAAAAAACATGATTTTTTTTCTATTTTCTATTCCAAGTGGCAGTTTGAATAGCTACACTTATTAATGATGTATAATATGCTTTATATTAAAAGACATCAGGGTATTATCATTCATAAAGCATAAATATTTTTCTCACTTTCTTCTGCATTTTGTTTTGAAGAACTAGCAGTTTAAAATTCTGGACTTTATACTATTAGGTAAGTTCCATGTAATTTAAAAAATATTTTATGATATAACTTTAAAATTACACATCCAATTTTTGTATGTGTGAAAAATCTATTTGTTCAAAAATGTAATTATCATTCATAGTATACAAATCTATTTGTTCTAGGTTTTTTTTTTTTGTTTTTGTTTTTGGTACCGGGGATCGAACTCATGACCTCGTGCTTGCCAGGCAGGCACTTAAGCCACTGAGATAAATCCCCGGCCCTGTTCTAGTTTTTATAAATATAAAAATTTATATCTCTTTTTAGGCTTTATTTATTATCCTAGTCAGTGTTTCTTTGTTGAGCATCATTCAGGAACCCCTCAATGAGTGTACAGTCTTCAGCACAAACTTCCACTCAGTTTCTTCTTAATTATTAGGCCATTAGTTTTTGAAACTGATGCTATTTCTTCTCATTTCACTGCATATAGGTTAATTTCTCTATCTTACATATTCATAAAATGTAAAAATACCAACTAACCTGGTACTTTGCTAGAAGTTATCAAATGACTTTGTCTATAATATTTGTTATGGCAATTAGTTTTTCTGTGTGTGTCATATTCATAATTTCTATATGATGATGAATTATCACTTAAAATGAATACAGCAACTGCAGTTTCAAATGTGATGCAGTTTGTCGATTAACTGGAAGAAACAAGACTGACAGACATATACACTTATTAATTTCCCTTGTCTTCTTTTTACTCCAGAAAGGGTGTCAAGGAGCAGAATTAATAATCTGGCTCAGCTACTCCACTGCTTGCACAGTGGCCCACGCATATGTAGCTGTGAACGGCTGTGATGAAATCTTTTCATGGGTGCTTCCCCTGATATCCTCTAATTAAGAGAGTCTACCTATAATAACTATTATATATTGACCTTTCAGAAGCATGAGCTTTGAAAGCCTTTTGAAGTTTTCAATCAGCAACTTGATGGAAAGTTGTTTGCAATGGATCCTTTCCATTCTGCAAGAACATTAATATCACCTTACTGGGATAAATGTATATTACTGGGATAAATGTATATTACAGGTACTGAGTCTCTTGTCATCAGTTATTTGGCAATGAAACTATTCAAAGATGCATAGAATGTCTAATGTCCTTCCTAATATACCTTAAGACAGAAAAATGTATTTTACTGCAAAGAAAGTGCAATAAAACTAAGTCATCCACTGAAATGTAATTTACTGTATCAAACAGAACATATCAGAAAATGGAAGAACCTTTTAAAGAGTTAAGAAATGTGACTAATAGCCATTTGGGGAATGGTTGTGCACAGTTAGAGTCAGGAGCTTTAATATGCAATACATACTCTGAAGCAAGTGATACTATAATGTTTGCTACCCAAATACACACGTCTGGAAAAAAAATGGTGTAGTGTGGTTGAGTTCTCTTACCATCATTCCCTTGGGGAATTTGAGCATCCTGAACCTACAGTTTTAAGTTTTTCTTGACTGGGTAAATTTGAAGTTTTCCTCAAAGGAGCATTCTAATACTCGAAAGTTTTAGTAGCCCTTGGAGCATTCCAAGAAATCTAAAATTTTAGTAGGTCCATGCTTTTTGTTTGCTTTTGTACTTGCAAAAGAAGAAGTTATTAAAATAGTAAGTATAATTGACCATCATTAGTATAAAAAATAAAATTTCCGCTACATTTGCATCAACTATGGATAATAATCACTAGGAATGGGCAAGTTACAGAAATTATAAAACATGTAAATCTGAGTAAGTGACCTAGACAGCAGCGGTGCTATAATGTTAAGTGGAAATTAAAATGAGTTTAGAACAAGAAGATAATGCATGTCATTCTGTTCCATTAAAATTTAAAGAAATGATGAAGTAGACTTATATAGACTATGAATTATGATAATCATGAAAGATGCTGACTATATGTGATGTTATTAATAACTCACATATACCTTTCTACACTTAATATTCCAGGAATTGATGTTATTTTATGCTGTAAACTTCTGAGAGTCTTTACCTGGGGACTTTTCTTTATACATGAAAATGTTTAACCTACCATGTGAGGAGAACAGAAAATATGCCCTAGAGTAGCTCTAGACTAGTAAAGAAACTCAGAGATTCGTCGTGCTTCAAATGAGACAGCTGGAAGTTAGAGAATTTGTACTATATTTTAGAAGCCCTCAGGAAAGTTGAGCTCAAGTTGTCCAGGATTCTCTATTGCCATTCTTTCCTTCCTTGGCTCACTTCCACACTTCTGAACCAGTGTCTTCTACAATTATCTTTTCAGATTAAATACTTGCACTCAGATTTTTGTTTCTGGATTTTCTTTTAAATTAGTTAAAAACTAATATTACATACATAAGATGGTCTATGACATTCACAACAAAATTATGGTTTAATTTTTATAAATATCAAGGATAGTGTGTTTGTATGTATTAATTTGCAAAATAGACTTGAAAGATTAACACATTCTCCTCTAGACTATGCTGTTCTCTGTAACAGTATCAGTTATTAACTTTTGTATCTACCTTTCCCATTATAGTACTGGCAAAGGCCTCACACTCTACAGATGAAGCAGTGGCTGGTTTAAGACAAGCAGATAAGTTTGTTCTGGTTGTGTTAAGAAGAGAAGAGCCAGTGTGCAGTTTAATCTTCAAAAAGAACTGTGGTTCACAGCATTTGGAATAAAGTCTCTTTTTTGCAATTTTTTTTATTGTTATCTTCAAGTCTTTGTTCCATAATATATAAATGATGGGATTCAAGACAGGAATGATAGCAAAATCAACAATAAACAGATTTTTATCAATGGATGGTGGGGGAGAAGGCCAGGAACACAGAATTATGCATGGAGTAAAAAATAAAACACTACAGTGGTGTGAGTTGACAAAGTGATTAGTGCCCTAGATAAGTCTCCTGAAGATTGTTTCCAACTGTGAACAAAATGTATCCATAGGAAATAAGGTGCCCAGGCTCATGAAGCCACTGTTGGCAACAACAATAAACACATACTTGACTGCATCTATGCATGCAAGTTTTATGACTTTGGGCAAATCACAGTAAAAACTGTCTATTTTATTAGGCCCACAGAAAGACAAGTTTATAACAAACCTAAATTGAAGCATAGACTGGACCACTCCAGTTAGTTACCCAGCCACTGATTAAAAATGAAACACATATTTTAGGATTCATGATTTTCAAATAGTGAAGAGGCTTACAGATTGCTACACACCTGGCAAATGCCATGGCAATGAGTAATACCATTTCTACCCCCCTCATGATGTGGGTGACTCATATCTGTGTTACACAACCTTGGAAAGAAATGACTTTGTATTCACATGAAAGATCTATGACTATTTTGGGGATTGTAGTAGAAGAAAGGCAAACAACAATGCCAGATAAGTTAGCTAGCAAGAAGTACACAGGGGACTGTAAGTGAGAATCAGTAATAATCAAAAACAAAATGAAAGTATGTCCTAGGATGACCCATACATATAGTAAAGAATAAAGAAAGATGAGACAAAGTTTTTTTCTCTCTAGAGCAACCGAAAGGCAGTACCACAAGTTTAGTGACCACCGAATCATTTACTCCACTCATTGATTGGGACAGGATCATTGATTTTCAAGTGACCTGAGGACAAAAATTAAAACAAGTATCACCGGAGCAAACACAGATTCCCAATTTGCCTTGCTAATTATGTTAAATATATTTAGGCATAAAAATGTGAATGCTATAAAAAATTTATAATAAATTTCTTATGTATAGGGACAGTCAACAAAAACTGTGACTATAAATGTTGCAAATAGAACCAAAAGAAATACTTATTTTTCATTTCATAATTAAAATAATATTTCTGTAAAAGATTTGCTGATCATTTTCCTTACCACTTCCTTAGATGTTCTCTCACCTAAGTAAATGCTGCCTTTCCTACCATACCCTTGTTAATGCTTTCATACCACAGATGCTCCTTGACCTATGATGGAGTTATTTCCAGATGAACCATTAGAAGTTGAAAGTATCTGAAGTTGAAATTTATATATGTATATGTATATGTATATGTATATGTATATGTATATGTATATGTATATGTATATACACTACTGAACACCATAGTGCACTGCACACTATTACTTGTTTACCCTTGTGATTTTTGTTTCCACCTAGCATTTGAGACAATATTATACTACATATCATTAATCTAAGAAAGATCAAGATTATAAATTTGAAATATAATTTCTACCTAATGAATATCACTTTCAAACTCTCATAAAGCAAAAATAAATGCAGCTGAAGCACTTAAGTGAGGACTATGTGAAATCACATATCCTCTTACCTGCACCTACTTTAGCTCAACAGTACTTTCTTATTTCACTAAGCTTATGCAGGTCACCAGGTCAAGAGTATTTGAACACATCCCATCATGCCCTACCTTAGGATTTAAAGTTTTAAATGAAACTCAGATCCCTGGGACTTAAAATTTACAATACTTGGTTCATGACATGATATTATCTCTGATATATGGTAATTTTAAGTTAATAGATTAATAAGTGGGCAATTCAAAAAATATCAGAAGCTGTATGTGGTGATGGGTATGTGCAGTCTCAGTTACTTGGAACACTAAGGCAAAAGACTCCATTGAGCCTAGACATTCAAGACAACCAGGGCAGCATAGTGAGACTCTCAATAAAACAGAACAAAAATTAAAACCCTCCGTATTTCCATATCTGAGAGGTAAGAATTGCAACTATAACTTTGACAGTTAACCAAACATGTCAATTGTTTATTAATGATAATCACAGATACCTACTAAAGTTAGGGCACTGAGTTAAGCACATTATTTCTTTTAAGTCTCCTGACATCTGCATAAGACATGTTTGGTGAGTTCTGTGAGGCATATTTTACAAATAAAGAAAATAAGCCTCAGGAAAATGAAGCAGCAGACATACTTGCTTCAGTAGCACATGTGCTAGAAAAATGAAACAGCAGAGATGGGACTCATATCCAGAGCTGAAGAACTTCAGAACGTATACTTCCAACTGTGGCCCTGTGCTATTCCAGTTGCAGTGTATTCTGGGTTGTCTCATATATCTCAGTGCATCCATTAATCTTCCTCGTCCATCAACTTTTCACTTTCCCTAATCTTCTGAACATATGATGCCCTCTTTTTAAAAATCAGGTTTATTGGGGTAGAGGTAGAGTAGGGGATTCCTTCTAACTTTTATTTCTTTAAATCCTTACAATTAAGTTTATATTTATTTATTCTTTCTATTTAGTGCCAAGCCAAAATAACATAGCTTTGGCAGCAGAAAATCATATTAGAGATATTTTCAGGGATATTATCAACTTATAAAAATATCACTATCAGTCATTACATTACTTACATATTACACAAATTTGATGCTAATGATTATGTCTTTGTTTTTGATATTTCTTCTCTTGTTGGTTGTTGTCTAAGTTGTCTATCCTAAATCCTTTGCATTCCCATTTCCTACTAACAGGACACCTGCTTGTTTAGGAATTTGGCAGATATCCTTCCACCTGGAGGGGAATATGACCCATTTTAGCCTCAGGATAAACCGCGACAATCTCATTCCATTTGACCATGGATTCCTTTAAGGCTGGTGTACAATCTAGGTATTATTACTGAGCTATAGGACAATGTCTGTTGTAAAGGGTTTCTTATCTAGATTAGTCACTAAATATCATTTGGAAAGATCTCTTTTCTTAGCCTGTTTGTTCTTGCATCATCCTTAAAGAGGTGCCTAAATGTGTAGAAACCATGAATTTTGAAAACATTTTGCATTAAAGATGATAGTGTGAAAAAAGTAGTAAAAGGTCTTTAGGTTTAGAAGGTCTTTCACTGATGCCATCAAAGATGTACTTTATGATATCTGTGATTTGAGGGAAGCCCAGTATGTTTGAGGGACTGTGCAAATGACATTGTTACTTGCAGTTGCAATTCTAATATGTGTATAATGGCACACTCTTAAATGTTTCCACATATTTCTGACTTCATTACCATTTTCACAGACACATATTTTTCATCTACTTGCCTTTTATTGTTGATTTGACTCTGAAGTCTATCCTAAATATTTCTTTTTGCATTCCAAATACACTTTATTGTTTTAACTACTCCCTATGTATTGAATATGTCTATATCATTTTCTTAACTCTCCAATCTGGCTTAATATATCCAGAAGTGTACTGAGATACAATGGACCTTCTCTAATGATATGCAAAGTTCAGATGGTGGGTTCTGACCATGATCATTGTCCCAGCTGTCCAATTCAGATATCTCTGGGATACTCATTGTGTTCTGTGACACTTTACATTCCAGACGGACCAGATGGGCAATTACGTACTTTCTGAATATTTCTCATTTTTACTTCCTCTTATACATTTCCACTGTCATTTCTTTCCATGTCAATGGCCGAGAAGCCTGAATGATATCTCTGTCTTCAATCTTAGCCAAGTTCAGTCCATTATATACTGTTTCCAGATCTAACTATCTAAATATCAATTAACTAGACACTGCCTATTCTGCCATTTCAGAATATAAACTTGGATAAGCTGCTATATGATGCAAGTGATTTTTTTCTTTTTTCTGCATAAAATAGCAGTATTACTTCATTTGATGAATTGAATATTTGTAATGTCATATTCAAGAGTGTCTAGTAAAAATATTTCTTTTTCTTTCTGTAGGACATTAAAATCACTTTATCTAAAATATTAATTGAAGAGCTCAAATAGAATAAATAATATCTATGAACTACTTTTTTATTATATGCATTCTTTATAATAAAACTAAAATCATATTATAATTTTTTACATGTTTCTTTATTATTTCTGACCAATATCTCTTTGAGAAAAGAACCTTTATTAAGCTTTGTGTATTTAATACTTGGTAACATTTAATTTTGAGAACTTACACATTGATGAGGGAACAAAAACCAATTTGGAAGTCCGTGAATCTCTAGGTCTTTCCTCTCAGATTTATTCACATTCCAAGGTACATCATACATCTGATGATACAAAAGTACAAAAAGTTTTTATTTCAAACAAAACATGTAAAGATACAATAGTGGTCTAGATGATTCTTCAAATTGCAGTGAACTGTTAGAATTAGCATTTTATATAATAATGTATAGCAAGAAAATGTCAACAAGTGCTTGGAATGATTCAGTAATTTTAAAGATCAACTTTCATAACCATAGCCTCTCAAAAAAGTGATCTGTATAAATAACAGATTTTTTGATGCAATTGAATTTATGATATAAGCTTTTCCAAAGATCTTGAATAAATATATAAAACTTCAGGTAAACAAACATGAATATTTACGGTCAATGTTTCATTACAGATTATAAATAAAATTAGTATAAAGTAAATATGTATATGAAAATATGTAGATTATATCACAATGTTTCTAAATTGTGAGACTTTAATGATTTTTCATTTTCTAATATTAACTTGTTTTCTATACATTACAGGGAATGTTTATATATTTTGTAAATTTTTAGAGAAAATTTGAATTTGTGGAGAAAATAGGAAAAGATGATAAAAATGACTTCATGAATATTACTATTAGTGACTAAGAGCACAAATTCTGGGACCAGACTACCTGGGTTCAACACTCCATCTCCTCAATTATGAGCTATGTGTTCTTGGGTGAGTTGTTTTACTTCTCTGTGTGTCAATTTCCTCATTTGTAAAACAGGGATAATAATAATATTTACCTCATAGTGTTGTTTTGAGGTTAATTGAGTTAATATATGGAAAACATCAGAGCATCCCCTGGCACAGAATCAGTACTCCAGTATTTTTAAAATAATCAGGATTGTTTTTAAGACAATCCTTCAAGTCTGTTCAGACATTATGAATAATGAAATCAGAAGAACATACAAACATAAAACTCTATGAGCAAGGCTCATTTAAATAAAAAAGCACTAGAAAAAGGGAACTGGAGATAGACTGAAGAAAGATTTAGAAAGCAAAAGAATAAAAAAGGAGAAGGAGCAAATTTCCTATGTACCTCCTCAGCTGCAGGATTCACTCAGTTGCAGCTTCAAGGGATTTAAACAAAAAGAAAGTCAACATCTCTTTTCAATCAATACTGTTTCTTATGAGAAAGAATTATAAACAGCTTGGATTATTAGCAAGGAATGTAATTAGGAAGGCCAGGTAGTAAAACTGAAGATGACCTATAATTGTTTCCAGCAGTAACTAGGTCATCCATGCACACCATTTCCCCAAAGATAAATCCCTACACTTTGTAGAAAATGTTATAAAGACATTTTAGTGTAATAATCAGTGAGTTTTTGATAATTTTTGAGTCACGGGAAAATTTAGGCTTATAGTTCAGATGTTAAATTAGTTATTTCAAGTTACCATAACCCTTCGTTTTCTCATTTTGTGTAGTTTTGAAGAATAATGCATTGATAACTGAAAAAAAAATCATAGAAACCATAGCAGTAAAACAAAATTACATTGGGAAAATGTTACTTGTTATTTTTTTCTCAGCTTTATGCAGTTTTCATTTAAGCACTACAAAATTCATGAACGTTAAGTGTATGATTCAATGCATTTTAGTAAATTTATAGAGCTGGGTAACCATTGTCGCACTTCTATTTCAGAACAATTCTGTAGTTAATTCTCACTCCCACTCTCAGGCTTGGGCAACAAGCAGTTAGTTTTCCATGACTGGCTTCTTTAACTTATCCTTTTTTATTTTTAAGATAATAGCTTTATTGAGATGTAACTCACATAGCCAGAACCTTCATCCCTGAAAACACACAATTCACTTAACACATTGACAAAGCCAGTTCTCAGTTGTGAGAATAGTTTTTCTTTTTTCAGTACTGAAAATCAATGCAGGGCCTTGCATGTGCTAGGAAATTACTCTACCACTGAGCTACCTACTCAGTCTAGAGAATAGCTTTATATTTAAATATTTACTCCGTTCTTTTTGTTCTGAACTAAGCTGAAAACAGTGTGAAGTGTGTTTGAGATCTACTTTGCCTGAGAATGAACACCATTCAATTTTCCAACCAATCATATATTATTATTCTCTTATACTCCAGTTTTCTGCTGAGTAAAATGAGAATATATATGCCAACACAATATATCTAAAGTCTTTAGAAGTTTTAGCATACTATTTTCCACATTTATCTATGTTGTAGCATATAACATTATTACTGAAGGATCTCTTCTTGTGTGCCACATTTTATTTATCCATTTACCATCTAAGGACTTTTGGATTATCTCCAGTTAGAATTAGTTATAAATAATGCTTCTATGAACATTTATGTCTAAGGCTTTGTGTGGTCAAATGTTTCAATGTTTCTTTAGTATACTTGGCACTGGAATTGCTGGATCATATGGCAAGCTTATGTTTAGCATTTTTAAAAAATACGGCCAGATCATTGTCCAAAGTAGTTGTACCATTTCACATTTTAGTTACATTATAGTTTTGTGTCTGCACCAACACTTGCTGTTTTTTGATTGTAAGTATTCTGTCAGGTGTGAATTGATAGTGTGGTTGTGATTTGCATTTCATAAACATCTACTCATGGTGAACATCTTTTCTTAGTTCATTGGTTATTATTATATCTTCCTTGGTGGAATGTATATTAACATATTTTCTCATTCTAAATTAAGTTACAACTAATTTTGTTGCATTGTAGTTATTTTTTATATGTTCTAGACACATTCTTTTTTGACTATAACATTAGAAAACATTTCTAGAGGTTCTATCGCTTTATTAATGGTAGCTTGTTTTAAAGACAGGGTCTCAGTGAGTTGTTAAGTTACTCTTGAGCTCGTGATTCTCTAACTTCAAGTCCCAACAATCCACTAACTATTCAGGAGTCCCTTGATCCAGTAAAGTTGATATAATTAAGATTATCTAGAGCCAGGGATTTAGCTGAGCAGCACAAGCACCTGCCTGGCAAGCACAAGGTCATAAGTTTGATCTCTGATCCAAAAAAAAAAAAAAAGATTAACACAACCAATATGAACTAGCCATCCCAGTTCTACATGTATATAAAAAGGAAAAACTAGCTAAGAGTTTTTTTATATGTCCATATTATTATACCACTATTTAAAATAGCTAAGATGCAAAATCAAGCTAGATGTCATCAACTGAGAAGTAGTAAAGTATGGAATACACATACAATGAAATATTATTCTGCTTTAATAAAGAATGAAATCATGACTTGCAGAAAAATGTATAAAAATGGAAGACATTATGTCATGTGAAATAAGCTAGTCACAGAATGACAAATGCTATACACTCCCTTTTTTGGAAGCTAAAATGTCAATACTAATGTAAAGTAGTTATACCAGCTCTCAGGGCATTAACACCAGTTTTTTCATAAAAGCACATCGTTGTGGCTGTATAATATCTACATTTTTTCTTTAGAATATTTCTATCAATGAACTATTAACTTTAATTTTATGAATTTTATTATGGTTGAATTTTTAATATGTATTTAGTGTTTATAAAAAAGCAAACAAAATTTTCAAAAATGACTGTTTTTAGGTATACAAAGTCTAAAAAAAACAGTAGAAATAAATTTCTATGTAAAGTACAATGAAAATGCCAGTAGAATTCTACAAAAATAATCTTTAACTATCACATGTAAGGCAGTATTCACACATGAAAATTGCATGTTCTGAGGGAGCCAAGAGCCTGCAGAGGAGTTAGGATATCTGCTCATTAGTTAACATTTTACTATTCCAGGTGCTAGGCTAAAAACAATAAATATAAAAAGAGATAAACTAAGATTTAAAAAGATAAGGAAAGAAGTTAATAATAAAGAAGAAATAGAAAGAGGGCAGAAAGGAAGGATGAAAGATATAAAAAAGAAAAAAAGGGAAACAGGAAAGGAATTGGAAAAAAAACGTGATTTAATTTGCTACCACACAAAATATGTATACCTTCATGAGTGAAATTTAAATTGTATAGATTAACAATTTGAATAGAAATGATTTTACATAATATAACATGGACATTCATATAACTATAGGTAACTATCATGTATCTAGTATTTACAGTAGCATTTTTAAAAAGCTTTTAACAATAAGACTAAAGGTAAAGTCATTGTAGAATAATAAGCAGCATTTCTCAGACCAAGGAATATGTAGTTTTTCCAGTAGGCTTGCACTACTATGCACTGTATTTTTTAATTTATATTTTGCTAGTACATGTTTATAGTACATGCACTTTACAGTCATCTTGAGAATCTGGTACATGTACATACTAGAGCTTTTTCTTTTTTATTTTATTTTGTTCAGGTTTTGTAATTTTTACTTTAAAGAGAATAAAACCAAGCAAAATAAAACAGAATAAAGCCAATCACAACACTTCAAAACTTCAAAACAAGGTAATAGGAAATCAACAATAGTTACCATAATGCTTCTTCTTGCCTTGAAAATAGCTGAAAAGATACATTATGTAGCCATTTTGGATTTACTATTATCTTGTTTTGAAGTCCTTTCTGGTATTCATTATTTTGTTTTTATTAGTTCTAATCTATTCTGTTTTGTTTGATTTTTATTATGTGTGAAGTTGTTTCTTTTTAAAATCCCTTTCTTTTCCTTGCTCCTGTAGTTCTCCTTTTTCCTTTTTAATTCTTGATTCTATTGTTTAATTCTTGTTTCTATTGTTTAGCTCAATTCATGTTTCTGTCATGTAATGTCCACATTCATGGAAGTTATTAGGACCTTTACCTAGCATATCTTCACTTTACTGATTTCCCCATGTTCTCTCTTTTGCATTTTGCGCTTAGAACTTTGGATTCCTTTTTGTTCACAGGAGATCTATCCACTTGTCTTGTTCTATCCTTCCTTTATTTTTCTCTTAGTTTTTCTTTTAAGTTACTCAGATAAGAAATATTTTATTTAAATTTGAGTGGCTTATTTCACTCTACTTTGTCTTTCTAGGAGCATCCATTTTAATACAAATGTCTCAAATTTGTCCTTCTTGGTAGCCAAGTAGTATTCCATTATGTACAGATATAAAATTTATTTATCCAATCTTCTGTTAATGGGTATACAGGGTACTTCCAGGATTCAGCTCTTCAAAATTGTACTGCTGTAAACATGGACATGCATGTGTCTCTTTTGGGAAGATAACTAGAAGAGGACAGCTGGGTCATATGAAATTTGTAATTTCAGTTCTTTGAGAAATCTCCATCTTGATTTCCATAACTATTATACTAGTTTGTATTCCCACTATCAATGAGCATTCCTTTGTTTTTCTTTTTGCAGTCAAGTCAGCACTATTTATTGCTTAATTTCTTGGTGATTGTCATTCTTTTTGTTGAATGATGGAACTTTAGCATTGTTTTAATTTGCATTTGTGTGTGTTGGCAATCTGTACTTCCTCTATGAAGTGTCTGTTCATTTTACTTGACCAATTCTTTACTGGGTCTTTAACTTTAGGTGACTGAAATTTTCTTGAAACAGAACCAAACTGACCATACTCTGAAAACTGTTACACAGATTCAGTGCAGTCCCAATCAAAATACCAAGAGAATACTTTACTGAACTAGGGAAAACAATTCTAAAATTTATATGGACTAGGAAGAGACCAAAGATAGCAAAAGCAATTTTGAGCAGCAAAGGCAAAGCAAGAGACCATACAACGTCATATACTACAAGTTTGTAATATACAAACTATACTGCAAGTTTACTGTGATTAAAAACAGAAAGATATTGGAACAAAGACAGATACCTGGATCAGTGGAACAGAACAGAGGAAACAGAAACAATCCCAGACACATTAAGCTGTTTGATCTTTGGCAAAGGGGTCAAAAGCATGTACTGGAGGAAACATATGCTGCTCAGCAGGTGGTGCTGGAAAAACTCATCTTTTTCAGAAGTTTGAAACTAAACCCATATCTATCACTGTGTACAAAATGAAAATCCAAATGGAACAAATATCAAAACACTAAAACAGAAACAATAGAAATACTGGAAATTAAAATAGGTAAAGGGGTTTTCTCTTTTTTAAAATTTTATTTAAAGAGAAAAAAAAACTAATCAAAACAGAAAAAAAGGGTAGTAATAATACAGAATTCCAAGGGAAAAAAGAAAAGAACAAAAAAACACTAAGAAATCATTACTTGATAAATTACATACTGTCATCTTGGAAATAGTTGTTCAAGTTACAAAATTAAAACATACAAAGTAGACATTCAAACAATGAGACTGTTAATGGTTCTGCTCCATGATCTAACAAAAACAGTAATATGGTCATCCATCTTACACACTTAAACATACATGCAATTATATCAAAAGAGTAATATTAAACAAAACAAAACAGAGCAAAGCAGAACACAAGAAAGCAATGTAAGAGACACAAATTTCGAAGCAAGGCAATTGGAGATATTCACTATCTATCATATTCACTCTTGTTTTCTTCCAAATAGTTGTCCATATCTTCACAAGAGAATTCACATGAAACAACATAGCATGGAACTGATCTGAACAATATGAGGAAGGTGTTTTAGGTCTTCAAGACAAGACAATAGGGAAGCCAAGAATGGCTGTCATAGTGTCTCTCATTCTCTTCAAAACAGCTGCCCATACCTTCATGTATGTTGAACTTAAATAAAATAAAACAGGTTAAAATCACTCTGAACAAAGAATGATAGTATTGCTGGATTTCACATCACTGACATTACAGAATCAGTACTTGGTATTGTAGTGTCTCTTTTTCTTCAAAGTAGTTGTTAATTTCATCGTGTGTTATGTAATTGATTCTCATAAACTGTTTATAAGTTCTACACATGCATGAGTCTCTACATGTATATGTATCCTTTATGTATTAGAGGGAAAAACAAAACAAAGCAATTCCTAGAAAAGCATGAAGCAAAAAAGTCATATAAATCCACAATACAAGGTGATCTACCATGGTTACTATGATGTCTCAGCAGTATAATAACAACATTAATAAAAACAAAACATTGGAGACATTATAAGACTTCAAAAGCAGGTAATAATCAAACCAGAGTGGGTATCCTAGTGAATCTTGTCATCTTCAGTGTAGTTGCCTATACTCTTACACTTGATACTACCAATCATAACAGATTCCAATAAAATCAGTCATAATATAGTGTAGGTTATACAGGGCTTCAGATTATGTTAATAGGACATTAAGAATGATTACCATAATATGTCCTGCTATTTTTGGGATAGCTGTCTGTGCCCTCAGATCTAGTGTAAGTATACAAACTGGAACAGAATATAATCCATCTAAGCAGAGTGGTGAGAATAATGTAGATTTTAAACCTTGTTACCCTATTAACAATATCCTCTGCCTTCCTGTTTTAGACAATTCCTCCCCTTTCACTCCCACAGAGTGCACTGCCCACTTTGGGTCCCACAAACTACCTCAGTTTTTAGATTGAGGGGAGCAACCTGCTATTTACCCTAACTGGTTCTGAACCTTCTGACTCCTGTGCTTGATCTTGAGTTGGAGAACGAGAAGGAAAAGATGGCGGACCGGTAGGCAGCAGGATATGGAGCCTCTCTGAGAGAAACAGTTCAGACATCAGAACAGAACATCTAGAACAGAACAGACAGAGGGAGATGGATTCTCTCAACCCAGGAAGAAACTGAAGGGAAACAAGCTGCTCAAATATAAAGTACCAGGGCTACCATTAGAGAAGCTAAGATCAGCGAGCATGGCACTCTTGCCAACTGAATTCGTGCACCAGACCGACCTGACGTCGGAACCCGCACTGATGCAACTGGCTTGAGCAGCCCCAAGCATGGAGCTGAGCCAGCCTGCGCTTCACTCTCCCAGAGCTGTCCCTGCACGCAACTGGCCAAGAGGTGCTGTGGATTCGTGCCACAAGTGCGCTGAAGTCGGAGGTCAGGGAGCCCAGTGGAGAACTGAGCCAGAGAGGAATTTTCTTAACAGAACATTAACTGCACAGGAAGTAACAACAAGGACCATCAGATGGGATTATATCAGACAAAAAATCTTCTATCAGCAAAGAATCCATTAGTTGTATAAAAAGCCAACCAAGAGAATGAGAGAAAATTTGTGCATACCAACTATTGCTCGTATAGTAAACTAATATCTAGAATATATAGTGTATTTATTATATAACATAAATGCATATATATGCACATATTAGCTGAGACTGTATTTTATGGATCAAATGGTTTATAGCATAAATCATGATGCAAGCGCTCGGGCTTCACTATATTACTGTGTAGATCCAGAAGTTTTCACCAACAGAGTTAGATGGCAAAGTGTGAAACGTGCTCTGGAATTATGTAACTAGAGATGCTGGAAGACCCACTTTCCTCCAGCAGACAGTGACATTTACTGGCCATGTTCCTAGGGCACAGCCACTTGCACTGACCGCATCAGGTGAAGGCGACCCTGAGCTCTGTGGGTTGTCCCAAAGCTTTTTACCCTCAGCTAGCTCTTGAGAAATGCTACTCATGTTTTTCTTGATTAACAACTGGATGAATATTAATGTCACTATGCATTTTAATTTATATTAATTTATATTAATAATCAAGGAAATAATGTTATGGCAGGTAATTTTAGTGAGAGGTTAAAATGAGACAGTTAGATCTTCATGTTCCAAGTGTTAATTTCTGTCATCAAATGTTTCCAGTGTCTCCCTAAAGAGAGAATACACCTATGTGCAAATGAAAACAATCACAGAACATGAGCATCCCTCCCCTACACCCAGGAGCTCCCTCTCTCACTGACCTCAGTTTCGTAGTAACTTCATGAAATGGGTCTTCTTAGTGAAAGGGTTTGCCTCTGGGAATATAACTGGTTAGAAGTCACAGAGCTGAGAAGCAGCATGACACTTTTAAATGCTCTACTACTGCTAAGGTATCATTGGGATTCATTTAGTCTTAGAAGCTTTTCCTTTTCCATGGCAAATAAATGGTTTGCACAGCATTTTGGAGCCTTTCCTCCATACGGTTCATTCAGGTGCTTCTTGGAATATAAGCTGCTTGCACACAGCACAGTTAGTGACCTTTTCATCTTTGGAAATATCCTTTCATTACTGTAACACATGTGCCCCAGGACCATCCCTTCATCCAGAAGAACCTGGAGATGATATGAGAATTGGCCAGCCAGAGCCTTGCTATCTAGGGGGGTCTGGAACTGCACGAAAGAAGGTACCTGGCTTGGTGCTAGGAGGTTCTTTGTAGAAAGTCCAGGACATCTAGGAGTTATTTGAGAAGAAATGTTTAGTTCTTCTAGAAATATTATAGAACAACCATAATTTCTTGCGTTTCATGTGGTATATGCAGAGAGATTTATTCCTTTATTATTTTCAGTTCAAGAGACTGAAATTTGGTTCAAATATGAGGGGCAAAGAGAAGTAAGAGGAGCATTAAGACATTATTATGAGCCATATCTCAGGAACATAATTCTAAGTGATTAAATTCTTTTCCATGTAAAATGTGGATTTTTCAATTCTAACTAGGACCTCACATTTTTTTTGTAAACTAGTGAAACACACTACATGGTTTCACTTTGGACATATTAAAAGAAAGCATTATCATCAATGTAGAACGTACTTCAGAGAGGAGCTTCTGGAATGGAAATATTGAGAATTGTGGGTCACCAAAGCCCACAGAAAGTTTGTCAAGACTTTACTTTTTGTTAAGTTTCCTAAATTGAGAATGTAATATAATAGCGTACAAGTTTTTAAATTCAAAAACATGTTATAAAGTAAATCTATTATAATGATTCTGCAGATGGTAGTGGTAAAAATTTTAATTTGCTTTAGTCTATAGCTCTAGGCTTTGCTCAGGTAATACGAGTACAATTTCTGTCATATCATAAGTCTCATGATTCACATAGGTGACAAATGTTGGATACTGGTTGCAGCTAATACCATGGGGTGGTTATGCCTTGCTAAACCATGCCCGTGGTGAAAGGACACTTCAAGATGCTAATTTTATGAGTCTGATGGAAAGGGTAGAGTCAAAGAAATTTCTTAGAGTACAAAATTCTCTAAATTCACTTATTGGTTGGCAATTTATAAGCTAAGATTTAAAAAGTTTAACTTGTACTTCTGGAAGAACAAAACAATACTAAAAAGTGTTGTGCAGTTTTCTTCTGTTAGTGAAGCTTCTTTTGCAAGCATTAGAATGACTTCTTTGGCAGCACATCCAGCTTCCTAAAAGGCTTACAGAAACTTTCTAGTGACACAGGATGAATGGGCTAAGGAACTGATGCACTCTTTAGAATAGAAAAAATACTCCATGTAACTGAGTTTTCAGCTAGAACTTTTCTAAATCGGAATCTGTTTTGTTTCCTGGAAGGTCAGAGTAGGTGGCCTCCCAGGCATGTCTATTAACATATGCATGCTTCCTCTCTAGGTGC
>PVJX010025389.1:0-26999 GCA_004027295.1 Dolichotis patagonum | reverse complement strand
AAAATAACACCAAAGGCTTACCTTCAAAAACATCCCAGTCAATTGAGGTCACATTCTGTATACTTCAAAGATTTCTTTTAATTCTAAAACTCTATGGATACACAGCCTGGCAGTCTAAGTTCTATTAAGCTAACCATAATATTAAAAAACAAAGCATGTTTCTTATCTCCGACCAGCTACAAGCCCCAAATGAATATTAAAAGTGTACGGCATATCAGGGAACTTACGTTAGGTTTCAATGACCAGCGTTTATGTGACAATTCTAATGAAAGATTAGGCAACTAAAAAACAAACAAACAAACAAATAAACATTCCTTCTGAATCTCACTTCAGCAACTAAACAGTAGGAGTTCTTAGTGTTTCCATTCACCTTTTTCATTTTTGGTTCTATTGATGAAGTACAATATTTGAACAATATGTGTATAGACTTCAAATGGTGACAGCAATTACAGCTGGCAAAGTAGGCTGGGAAATTGGACACCAGACCATACCTTACTATGAGAACAAAGTGAAGTGTATTTATTTTATTGGACAGTTTGAATTTATTATAGGTTGCTCACAATTTCCTGTCTCATTTCTTTAGTGCTGTTAAAATTTATGTCAGGATATCTTAGGTTATCACACTCTGGCACCCCAACATTTATGCCAATAGACTGAATTGACTTACAAAAAGTCCCCAGACAAAAACTGAAGGGGAAAATACCCAAAACTTGGAGAATGGCAGAAGCGTTGGAAAAAAATCTGAAAAAGCAATGAAGATGAAAATGGAAACTTCGTGAAAATTAATGTAGTGTAGAATTGGCAAACATACCACTTATTTCTTTAAACAAATAGAAGAAAGAGCTCACTTATGAGGTGCACCCAAATAATTCACAGGTGGTGAAACTATTAGAGTCCTGCAATTTCTTGCCTAAGAAGTGAAATAAATCTGTATTCTATAATGGAGTGTGCTCCACATGCATGGTTTTTTTGCTATTCCCTTTCTCTCAATTGTCTTCCTTGTAATGCACAAGGCTATTTTGGCTTTGTTGTAATTATTTTAATAAGAGTTTTAGATAACACTAGTGAGGATGGGAGAGCCAACGCATTTCAGGAACTGCACTGATGGCAGTGTAATTCCAGTGTACTGTGCTTGTTGTTTGCGTGGAGTTTGGAAATTCTAAAGTTAGCACCATCTTGTGAAAGCCTGAGGTTGTGGCCTGTGAACAAGAGGCCACAATGAAGCCAGTGAAATTACCCAAGAGCAGCGATGGTGAACTTTTAGAGTTTTCAGAGAAAAAAGCATGCCACAGCCGCATGTGTGCCCTAGGTGTTGATCACACATAATGGTTATTTTCACAAGGATAACAATTTCTTGGAGAAAAAAATAACTAATCTTAATTAATAATTTCCTAAATAATCTTAACTAATTAATAGAAACTATTTTAGTCTGTTTTGTTGTAGAAGTTGATATTCTCAAATAGAGAAATTATAAAACTAATTTTTAACATTTGAGGTCAAGAAGTGACTGATTTCATAATCTGTAGGAAGCCAGCATTTCCAATCACAAATACATGATAAGGCTAAATAAGAAGTGCCCAAGTTACAGAAGTTTTATTTACAAGCTGAACCAATTTATAGAATATAAAATAATAGAAAATAACGTCAGCTATGTAACTACTGTATATGAAATAGTTTATCTTTAAATTAAAAAAAAATAGCTGTAACAACGAAGTGTCTAACAAACTATCAGGCTGCTCATTGCTAGGACTGTGTGTTAATCTATCCTTCATGAGGCCTTCTCTGTCTCCACTGGAGCTTGTTTTAAAATTGGGCGGACAGTTGGTGTTAGATCTATCTGTGTCCATTGGAGCTGGCTTGTGCTGGGTAGATCCATGACTGAAAGCAATCACTTGAGGTGCTATGGCACTACTGAGTTTACAAAACGCTGCACATGTGGTGGTGTGTCTGCCTCTCACAGCATGCTGGGAGGTTGGATGGGATGGGCGGCAGTGCATGGCAGTGCAGAAAAAAGCTGAAGACTCAGAGCCAGGGATGGGTGGGAATCAGGGCTGCAGGCCAGATGGTTACATGCTAAGGCCAGAACTTTCTCTTTTTTTAACACTGTTATAGTTTGGATGTGGTTTGAATTGCCCTGGGGTTCACTGGGACTGGAGGCTCGGCTCTCAGGTGGTGGTTGAAAGACGGTGTGGATCCTCAAAACGTGGTGCTTCTGGGAGTATTTTAGGTCGTTTTGGGCATGTCTTTAGAAGACACTATGGGATGCCAGTCTCTCTCTGCCTGTGTCTAGTTCAAGAAATATGACCTTGTTACTCCGGTGTGGTGGTGCCTGCCTGTAATCCTGCACTCAGTAGCTGGGGCAGGAGGATCCCCATGGGTTTGAGGCCAGTCTGGGCTCCATAGTGGATTCAAGGCCAGCCTGCACTACATAGTGAGAACCTGTCTCAAAAAACAAACAATAACAACAACAAAAATTGGCTCCCCGCACACTCTTAGCATTTCTATCTGTGCCATAAGGTAATACAGTCAAGGAATGACCCTCACCACAGAGCCTGGCCTGTGCCATTTGGACTTTCAGCCTCCAAAACTGTGAGCTAAACACACCTCTTCTCTTATTAAATTAGCCACCTCACGTACATTTTGATTCTGACAAATTGCTGATGAATAGAGGTATCTCTATGAAAATTATGTTAAAGATAGTTTGAGACTCAATATGCTCAAAATATGTGTACTACTGTTAGTGGGAATGCAAATCTGTACAACCATCGTGGAAAACAGTATGGGAAGTCCTCCAAAACCAAACACGTTCTATTTATCAACCATATGATTCTGCTCTGCCACTTGGTATATATCAAGGAGTCAGTATATTACAGGGACACCTACAGACCTATGTTTATTGCAGTCCAATTTATAGTAGCCAAGATATAGAGCCAGAGTGCATGCCTATCAGCAGATGAACAGATTAGGAGGATCTGGTATGGTAAATCTACATAATGGAGTAGTATGCAGTCATAAATAAGAACAAAATTATGTCATTTGCAGGAAGATGGATAGAACTGGATACCATCATATTGAGCAAATAAGGCAGACACAGAAAGACAAATCTCTCATATTTTCTCTAATATGTGAAATCTAGAATATTAACAAATAAGACAAAGATGACATGAAACAGATGGGATACTATTACTAGGTAAGAGAAAGGTAAGGGGGGAAGGAGGTATAAGGTAGGATAAAAAGGGGAAAGGTTTGATTAAAATATATTATGTTCATGTATGACAATAAAATTTTTAAAAATTTAAATGAGGCTAATAAAAGTGTTGCAAAAATTAAGTGAGATGGTATTTCTAAATACCTTAGTGCAGTATGTGGCACTTATAAGTGCTCAATCAGCGTTATTTTTAAAAGTATGTTTTAGTTTATATACTTTTGTAGTTCATATCCTATTTATTTGTTTGCCTTTGGGATTCTGATTTTCTCTGTCACCACTGCTCACCCCTCAGTTTCCTGATATCCTGTTTTTGGAGCTGTTTGGGGGTATGCCTTGCTTTCCACTTCTTGGTGTCTTTCCTAAAGTCTTTGCTCTCCCCTTGGATCTGGGAGGCTCTGTGTCCTTAGCCTGGCTATTTGGTGCTGCTCAGTTTTAGAATATTCCAGCTGATTTACCACAGCTCTGCCCTTTTTGGTTTCTTTACTTATTTCTTACCATTGCTTCACTTGTGGATTCTATGTCTGAAAAACTGACCTATTTTCTATTTTCCCTGTAGTACTGACACATACCCCCAAATATTTAGCACATGCTAGGTATGTAGTAAATTGCAAATTGCAAGATTAAATCACCATTAGATGATGTGGCATCTCCTTATTTCTTTGTTTCATACAATAAAAGGAAAGTTGTACTATTGCTTATAAGTAAGCACCAGCATGCATAGCACCTAATTTGAAGCACACGTTATTTTAAAAGATTTTGGTATAATAACACATTTCCACAAGTCTGAGTGTTTTCACACAACAGAGCATTATTTCTTCTTGACGGTTAAATAAACATTCACAGTGAAAGTCTGTGAGAGTAGTGGTGAGAGGCAGTGCTCTATGTAGTCACCCAGGGACCTTGGCCTTCCAATTGGTAGCTTTTCAGTCCTTGAGATCTAAGAATGCTGTACTCAGTTGTCTGAATCCAGTAAAAGAGAATGATTGACACTAAAGGATTATGTGGGAGGGGTTAGGTCTACAAATGCCATATGTCAGTTATACCTATATTCACTCGTCAGTGACATCGCACCATGCAACCACAGGGAAGGTTGGGAAATACAGTTTATCTATGTGCCTGATAATAAAAATAAATGAGCTTTGGTCAATCCATAACACTATCTCTGCTAAAATGAGAGCTTTATAAATATTTCTAAGTTTTATAAAATTATATCTAATGTAAATATCATGTTCTTCCTAAGGACATGTTTTGTGAAAGGAAAAATACTTGATGACTTAATGCATAAAAATATATGAAACATGCAAAATGTTTCCTTGTGATTGACAACAGCCAAAGAGTTTATTGATCAACTATCAATATGTGGCTATATTTAAAAGGCAGGAAGAGGTAGAAACACAAAATACAGCATCTCTTTAGAATTTATTTGTATTTTTGACTCGGTCTTACCTAAACCAGAAATAGTAAAAATACTTCACATAGAAAATTAATGCTCACCTTTTCCCTTCCTACTTGTATGTAACCCTCTTTTGCTATTTTCTTGTTGATTTATTCTTATTTATATACTTATTCTTTCAATAATAACATTAAGATCTAATTACAGGGCATTCTGATAGAGGTAGGAGGAACAAGTTCCTTTTTCTCTGCCCTCCATAGCTTTGTGGGACAGACAGGAATATAAGTTAAATATGAAGCTATAGCTGGGGATTTAGTTCAGGGGCATAAGTGCCTGCCTTGCAAGCACGTGGTTGTGAGTTCAATCCCTGGTACCGATGAAAAGAAAATAAATATGAAGTTAACAATAACAGAGATAAACATGGGATAGCATAACGATTATGTCAAAATATATTCAAATATTTTGGCAATTGTAATTATCTATGACACCTTCTGACAAGGAGTTACTAAGAGCTGACCACATATGTAGCTATAAATTGGTGGAATTTTGAGTGAAAATAGTCAAATGCAGAAATTATGGTACTTTTTTCTAAGAATGATTATAGTTATTAATATAAGATATATCTATGATAAAAATGGAAAATATTAATAGATACGGAAAAACAGTCAAATTGATTAATAAATCCTGAAATTCTTAGAAGTACAACAAGTGAAAAGGGAGAGGTCGTGACTGGCTGCAGACTAAACCTGTGCTCACTGGGCATCTTCCTGACATGGCCAGAAAAATGTAACTGATTGTCTTCTATGCTGGGTGCTCCAGTTAGCAAAGTGCCTGGCAAGGGAAGCAGAACGGTTAAGCTTTTCTCAACGTATTTTTTAATCTTTCAGTTCAGGAATTGGGGAGATTTAGTCACTTATTTTTGAGCTCATGGAAAAAAAGGGGTTGATAGCAGCAGCTTACCCCAGTTAGCATGCAGGCTCCTCACACAGCTGTGCTGGCCTATTTCAATTAGGATCCTTTAGGACTTACATCACCTCTGGTATGCCAATGCTAAGCTGCTCATGAGCCAGCACTGCCAATCAAGCCAAAATCCAGCCACATGGTATGGTTTTTATGATGTAGACAGAAAATGACATGAACTTGTCTCATTTTGGTGCAAACACAGTTTGAAGCCAGCTCTCTACAAGGAAATTAGTAACAAGGACAAGACTGTAAAACATGCTTTAGACACGTTCTCCTGTGATTATCTCAACACACTTAACCAGCAGGTTATTCACTGCGATGCAAGGAATGCTCTCACTGGAGACGGGACTCTGGTCTCCACGCTACAGAGAGGTCACCTCTGGGTCATTCTACCCAAGAGAACACAGAACAGTAGCATATGCTTACTGAGAAAAGGGTGGAATGAAACTTAAATAACCAAATCTCAGAAAGAATCAGTCCTGGAACCTGAAACATATACAAGTTACAAGCACAACTGTCTCTTGACCAAAGAAGCTGAACTATACATATGGTATAAACACACACACACACACACAACCTCATGGAAAATGTAAAGAATTAGAGGACCAAGAGAGTCTCCATAAGTCTCTCTCTCTCTCAGTTTAGTTCACCAGCACTTCTAATAACTGTACATAAAGGCACTCCATAGGTGCTATACAAAATGGAGAAATTCATAAGGCATTTCCTTGGACTAGTTTTTTAAATAAAAGAAGTTCATGTATTTGGAAAAGGACAGAAAAAGAGAAGACAGACAGTTACCCTGGAAGAGTAGGGACCATTAGAAAGGTGAATATCTACTTGAATTTTTGTTTTGAGATAGGGTCTCACTGTGTAGTTTAGGCTGCCCTGGGCTCACATCAGTCTTTTTTCCTCAGCCTCCTTTGTGCCAGGATTTCAGGCATGAGTTACCATGCCCGGCATGCCCGGCAACTGGATTCTTATTAAACCATAATAACAACAGACAAAGTCTCACCATAAGACAATTCTTGTGCAAATACACTAAAATAAACAGTTTTTTTAAAATGAATAATCTGTATATTTCACCAATAAAAAATTCCAACAACTCTGACTTTAATTTTGATATTGAACTATAAGAATAAAATTTATGCCTCTCCTAAATTAGAGCAATAGCTTATCCACATTGTGCTAGAAGATTGCTTTCCATATTGTATTCATATCTGTTGCTCAAGGAACCTCAACAGGTACTAATAGTCAGCTAAAGGTACAAACACATATGTTCACTTATTCATTCTCTCTTTCTCTCCAAAGTCTTCAATGCTCATACACTCTTTCAAAGAAAAACTTTCCCGGCATAACAGAATTCTGTAGTTCACTAGTGACCACTATTGGACATTCTTTCTACAATGTTTATGAAGCAATAGAACTGTTTAACATGAAACTAATAACAGGGCCAGGAAGTGGTCCTGAAGACAGAAGCACTTAAAACAGGATCCCAGGAAAGCAAGAAACATAAGAAGTTCACAAACTATAAAGACAATAATATTGAAATAAATGCCATACAATGTTCTACAGATTTATGAGAAACCCTTAAACTTTGACTTATTGGCAATGTAGGTATGAAAATTAGGAATATAGAGGGAACAACTGTAGACAACGGCCTGTGTACACACATATTCACACACACACACACACACACGCACACACGCACACACGCACACACGCACACTGACTGCTGGAGTGCTGGAACAGGCCACGGTCTGCTGTAAATAAGGGATTTAACATTCATTCCACAGACTAATGGTACTTCTCGCTATCCAAGATAGATCCACTTAGATAATAGAGGAAGAGAGTGCCAGAAGAACTAAAGGGAATGGGCTATTGTGTTTGACTAGTTTCCATGTATAAATTAGTGCTGAGAAGAAAAAGAAATTCAACAGAAAAACACATGTACTTTATTATAATTCCTAGTGTTACTCTTGCAGCTCTCACAAAAGCAGGCAAACGAGTTTAGAACCACTTAAAAGAAATGAAAAAGCAAATGCAAATTTCATTAAATGCTTTCCTGACAAGAAGTGATTTGACTTCAAGTGTAGATGGACACATGTGTCAATGGCTGGTCATGGTTTCTGTCACATTGCTTTGGAGCTAAACAATTGAGACAAAGGAAGGAGAATAAAAAGAGAAGAAGGGTGGAAAGATTGGGAAGTCACATTTTGTGGCTTAATTTAACTTGAACGTCAAGATGAAATCCATTGATCAGTTTTATCATCCAACTGTGTGCAGAGTTTTTTTTTTAAAAGTCTACAAAGTATGCACTGTGGATGAAAATACAGGTGATAACTTAAAATAGATATAAAGACACAGGATGATGCCATGGATACAGAGACACAGAGATAAGGTTCTCTCAGGAATCATGTCCAGGAAGGAAAAGGCTTTGACTGACCTGAGACTCAACCACACAGGTTGGTCACACTGAAGGACCATGTCACGATGCAGATGATGTAACTATCAGTGATATGAATGCTATTTTGATGAAGTTAAAAAGTAGATGCACGGGATGTTTTCCAAGTAAGTTAAAGAAACCATTCGAAGTTGCTTTAATTAATTCTACCAGTAAACGGCATCTTGTAATATGTAAAAGAAGTATAGGAAAAACAAGTCCTCTAATTCCATTTCTCTACCAAGCTTGAGGGTTGAACTGATGATGTCATGCTTCTAATATTAAGTCAACTACAGTTCAGGCTAAAGTTCACTTTCTCCTAAGCCAGCAATTAAGTTTGGCTGCACAGCTAATGGAGGCAGCGAGTGAACAAGTGTACCAAGTATCCATGGCATTGTTCATATCTTAAGAGGCCAAGATGATGCACAAAGTGCCCAGATCACTGACAGACAGTACACACAACCTCCTACCATTGTGCTCATCATTTTAAACAGTTATAACCCTAATACACAGCAAAACATTTATGTTCTCTTCATGATGTGACCTTTTGGTTCAAATGTAAGCTTGCTGCCTTCACTGTAAAATGGGCTTAACCGTGCTTTTCAAACAACTAAAGCCTAGTTTTTGCCACCTTCAGACACACAGTACAGGACAGCTACTATTAACAGAGTGACTGCTCTGCACACAGAAGGATCTAGGCACATAACAGCCAGCTCTTCTCTCTTCTAGTGTAACTCTCAGATTCACATTGAATTTAAACACAGCATAAAACAAGTCTGGGTCTGATTTTATTTTAGCATTGTAATGTAATTATTGCAATTTAAACATGTGTTAAGTCCTTCTGAGATAAGCAAACAGTCGTTTTTCCATGTAAGTCTAATTATATGCTCAAATACATATATGAATATTTAAGATATCAAAAAGGAGCATAATGCCTTTACCAAATGGGTAGCAAAACTACCTATTTCTGAATGGGAGAGTATTACTAAAGCATAATGAGATCATACTTCCATGTGAAAATATCAAAAACTAATGTGTACTGGTAATTTACTTTACGGTGAAGTTTAATGGGAAAATGACACACATTTTAAAAATCATAAAGGAGGAAAGACGAGACAAACTAATGATGTACACAAGTAACACATCCATATGGAAAAAATGAAACACTTCTTACAAACTGCTTGCTCCAAAGTCATAAAGCACACCTAAACATTCTGCTCTTTATATTCCTCAGAATAGCTAAAACTTATTATCTATTTGTGCTTAAAATTCAGTTTGCCTTTAAACGTCTATAAAAAGTTAAAAGTATATTTATAGCTACAAGGCAACACTATACATTTTTAGCTATAAAGATGAAAGTATGAAGACCTGGAAACGTATAAAATATTTAATCAATGCCTGACTACTCTATCCAATGGATCTTCCTGGAGTTTTTCAGTTTGCATCCAATGGCTTGTTTCCCTTCTTCAGAATTATAGTGTCGATCAAATTTATGACACTCAAAGTCAAATAACATACTCTTTTCTCATCCGAAGAGTAATACAACCTATACACTAGTTACATTTTCACCTTGCTACCTTCTGAGGAAGTTCTGGCATGCTATAAATGTGACAAGGAGACCTATAGTCACATTTGTTTGGAATCTGTGTGTGCAAATTTTGGAATAAAACCCTCAGATGAGGTTTATGAAACTGCCTGCCCAGAACACTCTGGCTTAAAAAATGTGCATTGCTATTAATATTTTGAGTGTAGATTTTCTTTGGACAGTAAATGTTCATTTTCTGCCCATGAAACAAAGTAATGAGTCACAATAGAACATTTACTTTGAGTCAAAAATGCAGCGTGAGCTGAAGTTCAAGTCCAGAGCATCTTATCATCATGACTGGGGAAATCAAAACTGCACAAAAAGTCATCCTTCTTTTCCTTCTTCAGAAGTAGATCTGAGATCAAAGACTATAATCCTCAATTCATAAATACTATCATTAACTTGTATCCATAAGTGACTTGCAGTAGTTATGAGCTATAATCTGAGTAGGCTGCAAAGAGGGCTCTCTTTGCGTCTTTTACCTGGTTTTGTCGAACATGAATATAGCAGGAAAATAATTGATAAAGGACATTGTGGGGAAAGCAGTCTATCTTTCAAAAAAATCCCAGGAACACCACAGTGAGTGAGTTTGAGTTCAGGACGTTTGTTATCCAAATTCCAAGCATATTCACAACCACTTATACAGTCAGTCCTCAGCGCACAGACTCTCTGCAGTGTATCCCAAAGCTCACGTCTCAGTATCAGTAGTTTATATACCTGTAACTAATTCCAGACAGTTCTGCAGACTTTATTTTGCTTAGGAAGTTGGGGTTACAACTCTGGAAAGAGTTGTTTTTTATTAATCATGTAAATTACATTACCTAGAGTTTACACACACGCACACACACACACACACACACCCCAAACTAACAGCACCCAGACGAAATAGCAATAGCAACATATTGAAATGAAAAGGCATTTACCAGGAGCAGGAAAGCCAGAGAGAGGAGCACTGTGCCAGGAGTTGCCCGACGGCAGCATTCCATGCTTGGATCCTTGCCGGAATCCGAATCGGACACTGAATAAGCTGCTAAGTGCTCCTCTGCCTGCTGTCACATCCAGTGCTGGTGCTAACACTCCAGCCCTGCCTATCAGCTTCCATCAGCTCTGCTCACATTTCCTGGCTGAGGGCTGGGTGGGTGGATGGGTGGGGGGTAAGCTCAATGGAATCTCTCTCGGAGCAGGCAGCCAGCCAATCAGGCTCCTGCTAATCAGACATGCTGAATAACAAAGCGAGTGGGACAGAGAAAGTGTAACGGTGTGAGGAAAAAAACGCTGGGGCTGGGAACGAAAAAGAAAGCAGAGCTAGCAGCAGAGCCAGCACAGCAATGCCAGAGATGCAGAAGTGCAAAAGATGAAGCAGCCTTGTGCTTTTAACTAACCTGCTCTGTCCTGTGAGAGATGTTTCTGTTTGCCATTTGTCTGTGCAAATGTCTGTTGCTCTGTGAAGTACAGTAGCTCCCTGCAACTGGGTATTGTTCTATTCAGGAGAGAAACTTAATCCCTGTCGATATAGAACATATGCCATAAAGGAAAAGAACCATAGTCAGAAACGGACTTAATATACCCTTTTATACATTCTGTATACTAGCTTTCTTGCTCTTTCATGAAGTTGCTCTTTATTTGCCCCTCGGACTTGTACCAGAAATCCTGTAAATTTTCGTAGGTACTTCATTAGATCGGACAATAGCATAAGTCATTTTGTGCACTAAGGGCTTGACTTTGAAAAAAGCAAAAAGCAAGTTGCTTCTTTGTAATGTGACAGCTTGAAATATCCAAGGTTGACTAAGTCTAAAGGCATGATTAGAAATTTAGATTCTCTAGTTTGGAAGTGAAATCCTTAACAAAGACTTGAGGATGAGCAGGGCTGCAATTTGAGGGCTGAGGAATTGCTTGCTTTTGACACTTTGCCACGTCTCAGCTTTCTGCTTTAGCAGAGCAAGGGAAAGCAAGGGTGAGTTAAATTCTCGGTTCATCCCCAAACCTTTAACCAGCATCTCAGCTTCCTTTTCTCAGAGCTGCTACCATGCTGAAAAGGATAAGTGAGGTTCGATCTCCTTTTCCCATCCACTACTGCAAGAGCGCTGGACAGACTGACCTCGGAGGTCCAGCTCAACTATGGAGGAAGTACTAATGAGCTCTGGAGGGTGCAAGGCTGGTGACAACAAAGAGAAGGTCGGGGAGCTTCTGAGGCTCTTTAATCCATGAACAAGCGAGGCTTGACTCTATCAGAGGGGGATTTTATTAGTCTTAGAAAAGTGCTTAAGTGTCAAACAAGGACACATTTCCTCCTTATCTGCTAAGGAAATCACTGAATTTTTGAAGACTGAAGCAGCAAATTTGACCTCACATTTTCATAGGTGAGACACTAAATTTTTTTTTTCCTCTGCAGAGCTAATAGCTGAGAAATAAATGTGGTGGAGATAAAAGATACTTAGAATTAATTTTCTTTTTTTATTACTTAAAAAAATCCCTGACAAGTGGTCTGAAACACACCAATATGGAAAACCTGATCAAGTTGCAATAGGCATGTAAATACCTGCCAATACACATACCTCCAGTGTTGCTTTTCAAAGGTGAAGAAAAGAGGGTTGGTCAACTTCGGTTACTTCATATGGTATATCAATGAAAGGGAGACGAGCTTTAAAACCCCATTTTAAGCCTGCCATGAAAGTGAAGGGGATACTCCTTTCTCTTCAGTATCAAATATATGGAAGTAAGAAGACAATGCAAATCCACAAAAAGAGTTCCTATTTTTGAAATACACTTTTTTTTCCCAAGAAAGATTAGTTTTGCAAATCTCTTTAAAACTAGCCAATGTTTATAAGCTATGGAGTATTCACAAGTAAATGTAAAAATACTGGACTGCTATCTGAAATACTCCTCATATTCAAAATTGATTGATTGATTGAGATAACTTTTCAATCATAAAGCTGTGCTATTTCTCTTTTACACACTGGAGCCTTCTGCTATGCCCTCTTGCTCCACCCCCACCCCAATACCCTGTGCCCCATTAAGGTCATTTGCTGAAGATTTCCAACTACTTCTACAAAATGGAACATTTTAAATAGCCCAATTCCTCCCTCTTCACAGGTAAACATCACTTATTAGGTAGATCCAAAGGAAAGACAAGTGGGGGTGGAGGAATACTAACAACAGTGCTGATGGTGGAGGGGAAAAACTGGCAAGGTCAGAAGAGTCACCGACACTATTTGTGTGCAAGTCTAGTCTAGACTCCTTTGCACTTTGTGATAAATGCTGTTTTCTAAGTTTTGGTGGGCATGCCCATTTATGGCAAGATTGTCCTCTCAATGAAGTCTCCTAAATAATAAGTCAGAGTCCTGAACACTTGCTGAATGCTTAGAAGACACCCTCTCTGTATTGTCTCCTGCTTCTGGTTTCTATGCTCCTGCCATGTTTTTCCTGTTGGCAGTGTCAATAAAAACTAGAAAAAAACAGTTCTCTGCTCTAGAATTAACACAGTGCAGCGAAAGCTCTGAGTTTACTATAATTTTGGAAGTAAATGAACAAAATCAAGTTGGGTTAGGGTAACTGGGGAAAATTTTTGAGATGCCCTAATTCTGGTAGTTAATAAAGTTTATATAGTATAAGTTTTACAGAATGATTTCACATCCAATCTTGCATTTGACCTGACTACTTTTTGAAGTTAGTAGAGTGCTTATCCTTTTTCACAAATGTGAAACTGGCCTTAAGGCATCTAAAGGACTTGATAAAGGCCCTACAAACTAGAATTGGCCCTTGAACCAATTCTTTTGACTTCAAGCTCACTTTTATCTCATGTTCATATGTATGACCATTTTATGCAAATACTTATGGGTATATACAGACTCCGATGCTGGCAGTCTGGTGGAAATGTGATGTGTTGGAGGGGGAGTATCTTTAGCAAAGGGAAAGGAGCAGAAAGCAAGCACCCCAGGTGTACCTTGGATATACGTTACTGTTACCTGATGATGGCAAGAGTCTTACTTTAGTCTACAGCTGCTCTCAACTTTGTCATTTCTGAGGCCATTTTCAGTGCCAAAGGAAAATAACATAAAGCCCTAGGTAATCTAGATCCATCCTAACAGCAGCCGGGAAAGGCCCTTATGGCATGTGAGCAGGGCGTTGGCTTCGTTCCTTTTTCCTCTTCAGGTATCTAAATTAAAGCCGTCTGCAAGTGTCTGCACAGCAGCAGCAGAAGCCGCAGCAGCCGTAATCCCGGTTCCTGGCTCCGTGAACAATATATTAGGTGAAAGGAAAGCAGCAGCAAGAGTGAGTGTCAGAGCTGTCTGAAGCATCATTCCAAATGGTATGGATTTAACAATACTTAATTTAAAAAACACCAGCTTGGACAGCAGCAAGCTGCTAGTGTTCAGTGTGCTTTACGACGGGAAAGAATGAGCTAAAGGTTCAGAATTTCTTTCCCTGGGGAGAATGCTTCACAGTTTTTTCTCCAAAGCCACCTGTCTTGTCCTTGAGGTAGAACCTCTTGGATTGGCCCTTAGGTTGCAAGAAACACGTGGAGAGGGCAGAGGGTCTCCTGAGAAGAACTCAGGGTTAGTGCCTGAGCTCCCTTCTGCATGGAGGTGGTGATGGTTCTTGACATCCCCTGCTCATTCTGAAACTTAAAGGAAGGAGAACGGTGCAAGGGTGGATAAGACAAAAATGTAGGGAGGAGACTGATGCTCCAGGGGAAGCATTAAAATTTGAGCAGAAATTCCAAGTTTCCTAGCATCCCGTGCATACAAGAGCCACTAAAGTATGCGTTATAATTTTCAAATCGTCTTTCATACATGATCCAATGTGATATGAGCAGAAATTCCATGACATAGGGAGTGACTATGCTCTACAGCTTGCAGATAAGGAAACTGGTGCTCTTATACTGTTTAATACATGTGCTTCTTACAGTTACTTAGCAGATGGGGAACTCAGGCTTACATCTAAGGCTGTTTAACTTTTCCCAGGGTCACTGTATAAGGAGTTGCTAGAAATAGCTACATATATCGAGGGTCCCTGTTCCATGTACTTCATTAATTTCATGTAATACTTACAACCATATAAGGTAAATATATCTATTGTCTTCATATAAGTGTCATGTTTGGTGAATTAACAGTTAAAAATCCATTTCAACCAATGCTTTCCTGACCTGCAGAGGCCAGAAATTCCAAAACAATATTTTTCAGACTCTCTTGCAGCTACTGTATTGCATATAACTTAGCTTTGATTCCTTTGAGGCACTGCTCAAATATTTAAAAGGGGAAAATGAGACAGAGATCATACTTTGTTCTTTTTATTCATAAAAATAGCCACAGAACAATATAGTTTGTCTGCAAGTATATCGACCAATAATTACCCTTGTGAGTACCAAGAGACAGTGCACTTATTAGCTGGCTCAGAGAACATGGACGCGGTTCTCCCAGCCTATGCATTTGCTTTAAGCTCTTCCATTCACCACATAACTCCTGGATGTAGAGGACACAGCAGCTCCTGTGATAATCTGCTCCTGCAAAGCACATGGAACTCTTCTGAAAGCTCACAGTAGTGTCTTCTTCTTTGATAATTGAAAATTTCTCTATTAATACACTATGTTCTGCTTATGATAGAGTAAATTCTGTTCTCTGCAACAAGATTCTTACTGTTACAGCCCTCTTTCACACAGGAGAACAACCAGGCACAGTGAATTAGAGAACCTGACCAAGATCACATATCCTGAAAGGTGAGGAGACAGAATCGGAGCCCAACTAGCATGTGTCCAAAACCGCTAAACTGTGCTGCTTCTGTGTAGAGCATAGTCCCTGGGAGCTCCAAGCAGCAGAGATCATTAGTTGACTGAAGACTCAGTAAGGAGAAGCCAAATAGAAATTGAAGGAGACCTGAGATGTGCAGAGACTTCTAGAGGAAAAAGAATCTAGGAAATGCTTAATGCCTAAGTGTGGAGAACCAAGGAAGAAGAGGGAAGGCGAGGAATGTGAAGCTTCTTCTGGGCATTCACTCTTATTGGTGACAGGCAATGTGTCAACAGGCAACAAATGTGTTTTTAAGTTTTTTGTCCCATGCTCACTCTGCCCCACCATGCTCTCCTTCTTTGCTCAAAGTGCCTAGCAATTCATGTTGCTTATGGGCGAAACTCAACAAAGTTTAAAATTTGATTTATCTCTAGCTGTCTGCAGCACCAAAGATCTCAGCTTACATTTTTTTCTCTTGTCTACAGTGAGTATTTCTGGGTTCACGATACCGTAGATACCCGACTAAAGTCTGAGACCTCAGTCAGTAGCAGAAAGGAGTTCTGAAGACTGTTTGGTGTAATGGAAAGAATTCAGATTTTGGATCCAGACAATTCAAATCATAGCTGTTCCATTTATTACCAGGGGAACTTTCAAGAAATAAATGGGCAAAAGTTTCTGAGCCCAATGGGCTTTGTTTATTTGCTATTGTTTCGAGCTGGTGAACAATGAAAGTGATACCACCACAGGTTGTTGTGGGCAGTGAAGTGAAGGTTTTGCCTGGTGTCTAGCTTAGCACCTGATATGAGCAACTCAATAAAATGTTACTATTTTAGGTGGTGAGTATATGAGTGTTCACTGCATTCACTTAACACATTTTCTATTTTTTAAAATTCTGACAAAATGCTGGGAAAAATATCATAAATTAGGTCCTAATTTAGGACTCCTCCAAATAACAAAACAAAACAAAACACAAAACAAAACTCATCACAGAGTATTGAGTAAAGCTGGGAAGATAGAATTGTCCCCTACTGTTAAACTTGTGATCCTTCTCCTTTTTGCTTTATAGCTAGAGTTTGTCATGGGTCTCAGAATTTTTTTTTTTAAATTAAATTAGATCCAATCTATGTTTGCTGTATACCTACTGTGTGCAAAGCATGATGCTATAAAAAATTCTGGCAACAAAGAATCTATCTTTTGTAGCCTTTTTGACATAGAGAAGCTTATCAATGTAATCGCTGAGGTTTGAATTATGGTTGTAATATTCATATATTAAACCCAAGTGTAATATATAAATCTAAGGCCCTAGATTCTTAGTTCCATATTCTTTCCATGACATCATCCTCTATAGATAAAATAATTATACCAGAGCCAGATAATAAGGTGAAGGATTGTTAACAGATTTATGGACAATATAGAGTGAGCCGTCTTGAAATGTAAAAGCCAAATTCCTCAGCGTGGCATTCAAGGACCTTCGTGATTTGTTTCCAATCCCTGGATGATAGAGAGCCACTCTCCGCCCAATTGAAATACCTTATACAGCCTCAAACAGCCAAGTAGTTGGACTCCTGTGTATTTGCTCATCTTGTTCTTTCAACCTGGCCACTCCATCCTCCATTCATTGTCTTGCTAAACTATGTTTTTACCCTTTAAGATATAGTTCACCTCAGCTCCTCCCCAAAGCCTTCCTTAATTGTTAAGGTTTTTAAAAAACCTCCTTCTTTTGCTCATTTACTTGCTGGACTTTTTACGTATTTGGATACATTCTTTACCTGTCATAGATATGAGCCATTATTTTAACAGAAAAGTCTTCTCCATTATTTTATTATTGTTATTATTTTTATAAGTTTTTATTGGATAGAAGTTTTATACTTGTCCATGAGTTACTGATCATTTTCATTTTTGATTTCTTTTGTTGTTTGACTATTAAAGTTACTGTTTTCCATTTATGATAAATATTTTTCAATTTCTACTTTGTAATTTCAGTATCCAGCTGTCTAACCAATCTAAATAGCAAATACTATTACTTTCTCCGCACCTCCACTGATTTGCTCCCTGACACCTACTGGTATTTTTTCCCACACCACCCTGTGGGTAAGTAGAATCTCTCTAAACTGTGACTAGATTATAAATTCTGAGAAGGTGAATACTAAAGTTATGAACTCTGGTGTGCACTCAGAATATAGCATATTGTACAGAATTTTCACTAGTTATAGTGGTTAAATTGTGAATTAATGTATTAGTATTATAGATATATAAGATATCAGGAAAAAAAGAGAGGGGGCATGTGGGAGAATTACACAAGAAAAGATGGTCTCTGAAAACTAAGAAAAATGTAAAGAATTTGAATTTTGGAAAAGCCATTAAACCATGTGAAATCTTACTTTTCCTCTGAAGTAATATAGGTCATTGTCATCCTGAGTTTAATTTCTGTTATACATCAGTTAAACTAACTAGCTGAATGATTTCTGTGTAAAGTTAATATTCTCTCAAATCATAAATATAAATATTACAAAAATTGCAGAAACTATCAATTAGTGAAACAGTGAAAAAGAATCTATATCTGAAATTAATTTTTAGTGGTTTATTTTTAGATAATTTAAAATTAATAAAAATATATGCACATATTTTGGAATGGCTAAATCAAACTGATTGATTATATATATTATATATATATTATATATATATGATTATATATATATTATATATATATTATATATATATTATATATATATATAAAATCACATACTTATGATTGTTTTTACAGAGTTTGTTTAATTTTCCAGAAAGGACATAGATTATGTAAATAAAACTAGATGTTTCATATTTTCTCCTTGAAACTGTGGTGGGCCTTCTCTTTTGGAAAGTCTCTTATGAAGGAATTTGAAACTTGCTAAGTAGGGCAAAAAGCTCAAAAAGTAACGGAACAACACAGAGAGCTGAATATAAGTTAACAAAGCAAAACATTTGCCATGCATGCAGGTATACTGAGGGAAAAATACAGAGTGTGGTTAAGAGAAACGTAGGTGAAAGAATCCACTGATCCATCACTTTCACATGTGTGTTTCCTGGAAGTTAAAATCTCACACTGGTTTCCCAGCACAGAAGCTAGAAATCAAGGGAAAAAACCCTACCAGGTTTCCAAAGATAAAGGGCGCAAACTCATCACAGGAGTCTCCGGGAAGCAACTTGATTGGATTTGAGTCTCAACCTTGAGCTTTCTCAAAGGCAAGAAGCACACAGAGCACCACTAGGAGACCCCGCCACATGGCAGTTGTGTCTAGGGCTTGACAAGTAAGGAGGCAGCAAGTGCCAAGACACAACCGTGCTGCAGCGGTGTTGTTATGATCTGTTCACAGGGGACACGCTTGCCTGTGCAGTGGCCACACAGACGTGGCTTGGGTTTTGGTTACACTGTTCACCCTCTGTCCTTCCCCACTTCTCTCTGTCCTGACTTCTCGATCTCTTGGACTAAGATAGAAACACTTTTATCTTGCTCCAAACGGCCTGGTAAGCAGGTTTGCTATAGCCATTTGCTCTCACCAGCTTGGCTTTCAAACGCCCATCTGCATTTTGGAGGAGAGGGCTTAAATAAGACGTCCGTGTCAGAAATATGATCTGTCTCCCACTATCTGTTTTGCCTTTTCTGCTTTGGTAAAAATATTCATGGCTACCCACACTGGAGACATTTTCCAGTCTTGGCAGCTATGTGTGACCATGTGTCAAAGTTGTCTCTGAGAACATGCAAGTGGAAGAAATGAGTGCAATTCCAAGTAGTGCTCATAAAGAGAGGGTCATACCCTGCTTCTCTCTTTCCTCCTTTTAGTGAGTGGAATCATGATGTGAAGGCTGGCACAGCTCTGCTGAACTCCGAAGTTACAGCAGAAAAAGGGCGCTGGCAGCATGCACCTGAAACAGCCTATCTGCAGAACTTCAAACAGAGAAAGACATGTATGTTTTAAGGTAATACATGGTTGCAGAACTATGCAAAACTATTAAATGAATAGATCAAACTATGTGTCTTTCTACTAGCTCAGACCTTGGGAAGTTATGTTTAGGCCATTTGATACTGGCCACGCATAATTGCCTTAGAAAATCTATGAGTAAACATTGTGATTAATGATCAGTATGAGATTTCATAAAGTTAAGAGAATCTTTTGTTTATGTAACTCAATAATGTAAGAATCCCTATAGCAAATTATCACAATACTCAATAATATAAGAATCCCCATAGCAAATTATTACAACACAATGGTAAAATAGTATGCTTTTGACAGATTGGTATGGTGTTTTATTTTGTTTTGTTTTGTTTTGTTTTTTAGATAATAAGGTGTATATAAATCCCTGAGTTACCATCTTTCCTTTGGATACTAGGAAGCTCAGAACAGAACTTGTGCTAAGTAGCTGAATTGTTCCTCAGCCTGTAGTTTAAAAAAAATTCCATCACTGTTTTTCTCTTCAATTTTATAGTTTGTTTTGCTATTTAAGTGCTTAAATCTTTTTTGTACACTGCAAATATTCTCTAAACAACTTTTCAACTTTGTTTTTGAAGAAGGCAAGGTATAAACATATGAAATGAAATATTATGATTATGAAAAGGAAACCAGTTATGATGCACTCTAAAAGAGATATTGATATCATAGAGGGATATTATGATGATGAGAACATTGTTTTACTTTTCCTTATAGTAACTAATTGATTTTTATTAGCCAACATAATTAAACTTTCCAAGATTATCCTACACTTTCAAAGGTTCAAGTTTTGCATATTCAAAGTACATTATTCTTTCTTCTGAGTCATTTCCATTGGAAAATGTCATTCAAATGGAAGTTATTTCCCCCCTAATCAAATTTAATATTTTGGGAGAAAGCATGCAACAATGCAACAGCTTCATTTGCATGAGTTCTATTAATCAAATTTCTGATTTAGCTGAAATAATTTTCTCTTCCATTTCTCATAATAGCTGGAGGAGGGAGTGGAGAGACCCTGAATTGTGACAGCTGGAGGAGGGAGTGGAGAGACCCTGAATTGTGACAGGACCTTATACTGTCCACACATGGCTCTAGGTGGTCAGTTACTCACCCTAAAGTTAATGAAGTTTGAGGTGATGAAGGCACTCTTGCCCAGCACTAATACAGACATGGTATTAGCTCCAGGAACCTAGCAAAGACAGTCAGTAACTCAACTGCAAATCATTACCACCATCAAAAGAAAGTACAGAAAACTCTCCAAACATGAGACAATAAACCTTGGAGACAGCACATCGTGTTTGTTCATTCTGAGCTTTGGCATAGCTGCTCACCACATAGTAGGGATCTAATGAACACTTCCTATAGGTAGAGGTTTAAAAAGCACCAGCTTGATTCCTCACTAAATTAAACACAGAGTCAGGGATATAGCTCAGTGACACACTACCTTCCTGACAAGCACAAGGTTGTGAGTTCGATTCCTAGTACCAATAAAAACAAAAAACAAAAGAAAAAAACCCCTCCAAATTAAACATAAAATCACCACATGATCTGGCAATTCTCTTTTGGAGTATCTACCCAAAGAATTGAAAGCAGAGACTGAAACACATATTCAGATACACAGGATCACAGCAATGTGAGGTAGGTTAGTTAAAGATGGAAGCAACCCAAGTGTCCAAAGACAAATGAATGAATAAACAAAATAGAGTGCATTGCTAAGGGCTCAGGTGAGGAGTAGAAATAGGGATTGATGTAGAAAGAGTTCAGAGTTTCAGTTAAGGAAGATGAGCAGATTCTGCAGGGACATGGTGGTGATGGTTATTGACAATGTGAAAGTACTTTATGCCTCTATTAGTTACTTTCCTCTCCTTGCTGAGACAAAATACCCGACACTCAAAGTTAAAAGGCAAAAGGTTTATTTAGCTCACAGTTTGTGGAGGCTTCAGTCTGCAATCAGCTGGCTCCAAGGTAGAGTAGCATGGTGAGGGGCAGCAGTTTATGACTGTGGAAGACAGCAAAAGCAACAAGAGCAAAGGAAGTGGGGCAAAGCCTCTTTTCCTCCCTTATATGGTATGCAGGCTACCCGCCCTAGGGCGGGTGTAGCATTCACATCATCTCCCTAACCCTGACCCTTCTCTTGTACAGGCTCAGGATGTTTACAAAGTGAGGACTCTGGGTTCCCTGGCTGAGTTACTGAGTTAAACTTTTAAACTTCTCAAGTTGGCCTCATGAATCAACCATTGCAACATTTTAGAGCATAAACTGTCACCAGAGAATGTGTCACACTAGGATGTAGAACTGCTGAGTTGCTTAGTTAAGCTTCTAAACTTCTCAAGTTGACACAATGTATCAACCATGACAATGCATTGAACTGTATCACTAAAAATGGCTAAAATCACACACTATTTATGTTTTATAGAAAAAGAAGACAAAGAAATTTCAATTAAATCTTCTGATGTACACTCCTGAATCTTGTACCAAATGATTATGAACCTTGACATGATAATGATATGGTTATCATGTGTAATTACTAGATTTATTATAACTAAAAAAGCTCAAGTGTTATCTATGCTATGTAAGTGATGTCATTCTCTTTTAAAAATTTTTTTTTTAATATTTTGAAGGTAGCAAAATACAACAGAACAAGATGGAACAAAGCCAACTAAGACAGTGCAGTGAAACTGGTACAGAACGTCACAGCAGGTTACTGGGATAACAGTAATAGATACCACAGTATATTTTGATATCATCACAACAGTAGTTCTTTCAATCAGGTATAGCAGAATCAAAGGAAATACAGAACATTATAGAACTTATCAAAACAGAATATTGAATAGAGCAATACCATTAATCAAAACAAAGCAAAACAGTGATAAAAATATTTGCCTACAAAGAGATGGTAAAGGAAATTCCCCCTATTTGCTACATTACATATGTGGTCAGTCTCCCAAGAGATGCTCAAATCTCTGGCTCTCACTTGCTAACGGGGGTGGGCGTTAGGGGGGATGGGATGTTTGATTCTCAGCCCAGTGCCAGCAAGCTCACAGCCACTCACCAGGGAGGCGAGCCAGTTGCTTAGTTTCCCAGCGCCCTAAGTTCCAACATGGCCTTTTCACTGTGTTTTCCATCTCAATAAATAGCCATTCTGCCCTGTCCATCTTTTACCCAAATCAAAAAGTTTATAGTCATCCATGACTTTTCTGTTCCCCTGAAAAAACCATCACCAAATGCTATTGATTCTACAATCAAAAAAAGAAATACAAGTCTGATCAGTTCTCTCAGCCTGCAAGGCTGCCATCCTAGCAGAGGTTAGCACAGCTGCCCTGGTTACCTGTGGTTGTCTGGCTCCTGACTAGTCCTTGCACTTTCTTTTCTCGAGGCGATGCCATTTTCATTCAAAGCAAAGTAAGAATCAGAGAAGTGCTGCCCTGGATTAAATTTTCACATACGCAGATTGGATTTGGTTCTCTCAATGTAAGTATAAGAAGTTGTGATTCCAGGGCCTGTGTGCTCTTTACTCCTATCATAGAAGCTTTCCTGGATCTGTCATTTGAAATTGGCCTTTCCTATCATTTGTTCCTAATTCTTTCTCACACGAGATTTACCACAGCTCATTGCTATGTATGCATTTACATTTGGATTCATTTGTGTGATTACATAACCCCCAGCAGATTGTAAACCCCATGATGATAGGAAACATTTCAGTTTCATTATCCACTGAATCCTAGTATTCAGCATGGCAAGTGCGCCAGAAATGTTTGTCGAAGAATAAACGCTTGTTGAAAAAATAAATTCATTTCTACATGACAGAATGCAAGCATTTGAGTAACATTCAATGTTTTAAACTGAGTAATGGACGTTTCATTATACTATTTAATACTTTACACAAGGGCATACACATATATATCTTCCATCTATATTTCATATAATTTGGCATAGACCATATATATATATATATATATTTTTTCAACTACTGCTCATCAACAGACTACTAAAACAAAATGGTATTTCCTCATGGCTTACCCCTTCCCTGTTTCAAAAGCCACTAACGTGTTCCGGCATCACATTCTGTTTCTCCTTCTGACCCCTGAGGTCACGTTAAAGTTGAGGCAACATATTGCTTTGCAGGTGAATGCAATTTCACTTCCTTTTAAAATTTTATTCTGTTATAGCAGTTTAATAATGTTGATTAAATAAAAAAAAGTGAGAGAAATTCATCCACATCTCTCTTACATATGGCTAAAACTGATGTATTAAAAATGTCTATTAGTAATGATATAAGGACCATAATGATGTGAGGTAATAAAACTGGTAATTAGCTTGATTTACCAATTCCCAAGGCATACATATTTAAAAAATGTTGAAAACAACAGATACATACAATTTTCATTTGTCAACTGAAACGGATAAATGTTTAAAAGATGCTAATAAATACAATTTCAGAGAAAGAACTATAATGATATAAAAGTTTATTTGCTCATCAAACTAAGAGAAAAGAATGGTACACGTGAAAAATTTTATCAATAATTACATATTTTGATTAAAACATGTTTAAACATGATGTATAATAATATTAATAGTGACATTTACTAAACATGTGTTACATTTATTTAGAAAGAAGATAAGGTTTATTTTGCTTGCAGGAGAAAGACTCACTGTGGATATCAAAAATATTTTCCTGTGGACTTCTAATGGGTCACCCAAAGAAGCATTTTCAAAGGTCTGTTGAAGAAAGAATTTAACTTTTGCAAAATATGAAAGCCATAAAAGGAAGCCGGGGGTAGCTGCGGCATCTTGGTGTAAAACCTGCATGTACACCTAGTAAAATTTGGAAATTGGATTCACTCTGCTTCAGATTTCATTTTCCCTCCTATTAAATCAGAGTACAACACAGGCATCACAAAATCTGCCATAAATAATTCTTCATAACCATCTGCTGCACTTCTGAGTCCCTGGACTCTCTCCAGCCATAAAACCTGGGTCTCCTTTTCCTGCTAAGCCAGGCCTGACGCAGTCTCAGGGGAGAGGCGCCTGCTGCTCAGGCCGCTACGCGGCTGCTGCGTCTTCCGCACCAAGCAAACACGGGCTGTGCCGGGCAACTGGGCAAGTCCTTGAGAATCCTGACAAGATTTATAAATGTGATACAGTGTTTATTTATTATTTTAAGAAAACTTTCCATTGTGTTCTCCTTTGTAATGTAATACGATATATATTTTTGCCAAGAATAGGGTGTGGTTGCTCAGCGGCTTAGCTGATCATGAAATGTCATGCTTAAGACTTGAGTCAGAACATCAAAATAATGCAATTCTGGGGTGAGAGTGCCAACAGTTTCCCCACTACTGCTGCTAGGCCAGCTGTATTCAAGTCGGGAACATTACTAGGTTCTTTCCTTATTGTGTCTGTTTATGACGAAGGTAATATTTTTGATCTTTACTGTCGCTTGTTTCTTCCTTCTGAGGGCATCATCTCCCGCGGCCTGACTTCCTTCCACATTTCTTTTATCCTTCTCTTTCTTCCCTGTTTCTTTGTCAAGTGTTGGTTAAAATCGCATGTGAAGAATCATATGTACAGGGATTTTTCTCTAACAATGCAGGGTACTGAGCTTTCAACTTTTAAATCACCCAAAGAATTAAACTATTGATCGTTGGTTTTCTTCATTGGAAACCAATTTTTGTAAAATGTGACATAATTCAATATCTTCCCCAAAGTACAGATTAACCCAGACAGGCTTTGGAAACTATAATGATTAAGCCGTTCTATACCTAAGTTCGCTGAATACAGGGATGGGGTGCTTTCTACTCATGTCTGTAACCTCAGCATCTAGAATAATGTATAAATATTTTTGGGTTAATGAATAAAATGATGGGTAAGTAAAGTCTCAAATGTGACAGGACTTGAAATCAAAAGCATGAGTTCCATGTTAATGAACTAGGAACAAGAATGGTACAAGTGTGTTCAACAAAACACTAATAAAGTCTGACCAATTAAATGCATAGGATGCATTGCTTTCAATGTATTATTCCCTGGATAACATAATTTTAACATAAAAACATTCTATATTTCTCTATAATGTAAGCTACTTGAAAGTGGATATTAGGCTCTCAGATAATACTTGTTGAATGTTTAAAAAAAGGAAAATCCAAGCACATAAGACTACTATCTCAACCTGTTTTGTGGATTGTGAGCATAATGTTCCTACAATTCATTTATTATGTCGATTTCAACATAAACAGAGATGCCAGTTTTGTTTCCCCTTTAAAAGACTAGAAAATGTTAATTTTTTAAAACAGGCTTTGTTCTGTTAAAAGATACCTGCTTATGGCAGTAAATACTGCTTTTGAAAATATTGTTGATAGAGGAATAAGACTTACTCCTCACAGCATGCCAGGAAATATTTTTTTCATGAAATTAAAGAGCAACATGAATTTGCTCATGTTACTTCTACCTCCAAAATTTTATGTTCAGACTTTTAAAAAATTATCCTTGGGGAAGGAGTGCCTTTGTAAGTCACTAGGATTTTTCATTGTCACTGGACAGAAATCTCTCACTGATTCAGCATCTTTTGGGCCATCTTGGTTCATACTGGATTGGGTCTTGATAAAGCTGTTTTGAGGATGTTCTGGAAATCTGGTAAAGTAAGCCAAGGAGATGCTACCAAAAAACGGTAACTGACTTTGGAAATCTGACGCCCAAATAAGGAAAGACACCTTAATGTCCAAGCTTAATGGAAGCTTAGAGAGGGTAAAGGCCTCAGATCTCACATTCATTCCCCTGTAGAATGATTAAATCACTATTTATTTTTTAATTTTTTGTTTTAAAGTGGAAAAAAAACTGAATAAAAACAATGACACAGAATTTCAAAACAAGATACTAGGAAATTAACAATGGTTATTATATATTGTCTTCAGGGTAGTTGCTCAGATTATAAAACACAAGTATGCAAAATAAATCAAACAATATAAGTACAAACCATTCTTTTCAATGAACTAAAAGAATTAAAAATATAATTATATTAGCTATCATGTGTGTATATATGTATGTGTGTTTATAAATACACATTTATTTTTTCTTTCCTTTCTTTTATTTCTCCTTTCTCTATCCCAACTGTTCTTTCGTTTTGAGCAATTTCTTCCCCTTTAACAATATCTATTATACATTTTTATATTATAAACTCTTTGAGTTTATTACACTAGGGAGACATTATGATTTTTACACATGCACATCTGATTTATATCACTTATGAGTATGGTCTGTAGTTGCATCCATTTACATATAAAAGCCTTGAGTTTATACTTCTTTATAGTTGAGTAGTACAAGAATACTATTGATTTTTGAGTGTTGACTTTTGTATCCAGCTATGCTACTGAATTTGCTCATTGAATTTAGAAGTCTTTTGGTAGGGAGTCTCCCTAATGAACATAGGTGCAAAAATTCTCAATAAAATACTAGCAAATAGAATGCAGCAAATCATCAAGAAGATTATACACTATGACGAAGTAGAATTCATCCCGGGAATGCAGGGATGGTTCAACATATGTAAATTAATAAGCGTAATACACCACCATATTGACAGAGCCAAGGACAAGAATCACATGGTCATCTCAACAGATGCAGCAAAAGCTGTTGATAAAGTCTACCACACATTCATGAGAAAAATCCTAGAGAAAATTGAAATAGATGGTCTTTACCTCTATCTGATAAAAACCATCTATGACAAAC
>PVJX010025388.1:0-26970 GCA_004027295.1 Dolichotis patagonum | reverse complement strand
CAATGGCTGCCATAATGTTTTGTTTTCTTCAAAACAGCTGTTCATACCATCACGCATAATAAAGTCAAACAAAACAGAATAAAACCATTCCAACTGATGAATGAAAACATTGAAAGGCTTCAAAGCAATGAAATGGGAAATCATGATTACCATAAAATCTTATATACTCTTACCAACTCTCATACTAGGGAGACTATACAGTATTTACACATGTGAGTTTGGTTTATCTAGCTTATGAGTATGGTCTCAAGTCGTGTCCATTATTTATAAATATCTCAATGTGATCATTCTATATAGCTGAGTAGTACTCCATTGTATAAAAATACCACAACTTTTTAATCCATTCCTCAATTGATAGGCACTTAGGTTGTTTCCAAGATCTGGCTATTACAAATTGTGCTGCTATAAACATGGGTGCACATATATCATTGTGGCATGATGTTTTCAGTTCTTCTGGGAATATGCCTAGAAGTGGAATAGCTGGGTCAAATGGGACTTCCAAACCCAGATTTTTGAGGAATCTCCAGACTGACCTCCACAGTGGCTGCACCAGTCTACACTCCCACCAACAGTGTAGAAGAGTTCCTTTTTCCCCACAGCCTCTGCAACACTTGTTGTTGGTAGATTTTTCTATCCTGGCCATTCTTTCTGGGGTGAGATGGAATCTCAGTGTGGTTTTAATTTGCATTTCTCTAATGACTAATGACAATGAACATTTTTTCATGTATTTATTTGCCATTCATATTTCTTCATCTGAAAACTGTGCATTCATTTCAGATGCCCATTTTTGGATTGGGTCTTTGAATTTCGAGGGTCTGATTTTTTTTTTTAATTCTTTATAAGTTCTAGAGAGAAGTCCTTTGTCTGAGGGACAATCCAAAAAGATATTTTCCCAATTTGTGGGTTTTATTTTCACTCTGCTGGAAATCTCTTTCAAAATGCAGAAACTCTTTAATAAGATATGGTCCCAGTAATTGATTCTGGGAAGTATTTCCTGTGCGGTTTGATTCTTGTTCATGAATTCTCTACCTACCCCTATATCTTCAAGGTTTTTACCTACTTTGTCTTCCAACAGATTTAGTGTTTCTGTTTTAATATTTAGATCTTTGATCCATTTAGATTTTAGTTTAGTATATGGTGATAGGCTTGGGTCTAGTTTTAGTTTTCCGGGACCATTTATTAAAGAGACTATCCTTCTTCCAGTGAACATGTTTATCAAAGATAAGATGGTTGAGTGTGTTTGTAGTTGTATCTTGCAATCTATTCCATTGAACCTCAGATCTGTTTTTATTCCAGTACCATGTTGATTTTATTATAGCAGCTTTGTAGTATAACTTTAAGCCAGGGATTGTGATGCTTCCTGACTTGCTTTTGCTGCTTAGAACTGCGTTTGATATTCTAGGTCTCTTCTGGTTCCAGATGAATTTTAGGAGTGATTTCTCTAGATCTATGAGGTATGTTAGTGGTATTTTGATTGGGATTGCATTAAATCTGTATAACAATTATTGGAGAATGGCCATTTTCACGATGTTTGTTCTTCCTATCCATGAACAGGGGATGTCTTTCCATTTTCTGAGGTCCTCTTCAATTTCCCTTTTCAGGGTATTATAATTTTCACTGTATAGGTCTTTTACTTCTTTCATGAGATTAATTCCTAAGTATTTAATTTTTTTGGATGCTTGTGTGAAGGGTGTGGCTTCTGTTACTTCTCTGTCAGTATTTTTGTTGTTAGTGTATAGGAATGCTATTGATTTTTGAGTATTGACTTTGTATCCTGCTACATTGCTGAATTTATTTATTATATCTAGGATTCTTTCAATGGAGTTTTGGGGGTGATCTATGTAAAGTATCATGTCATCTGCAAATAATGATAATTTAACTTCCTCTTTTCCTATCTTTACTCCTTTTATTTCTCTCTCTTGTCTAATTGCTTTGGCTAGTATTTCCAGTACTATGTTGAATAGGAGCAGTGATAGAGGACATCCTTGTCTTATACCTGATTTTAAGGTAAAGGCTTTCAGCTTTTGACCATTTAGTATGATGCTGGGTCTAGGTTTGTCATAGATGGCCTTTATAATATTGAGGTAAAGACCATCTATTCCAATTCTCTGTAAGGTTCTTACCATGAATGAGTGTTGAACCTTACCAAAAGCTTTTTCTGCATCTATAGAGATGATCATGTGGTTTTTGCTTTTGGCTCTATTGATATGGTGGATTACATTTATTGATTTGCATATGTTGAACCATCTCTGCATTCCTGGGATGAATCCCACTTGGTTGGGGTGAATAATTTTCTTGATGATTTGCTGCATCCTCTTTGCTAATATTTTATTGAGAATTTTTGCATCTATGTTCATTAGGGAGATTGGCCTATAGTTCTCTTTTTTAGTTGGGTCTTTCTCAGGTTTTGGTACTAGAGTAATATTTGCTTCCAGGAATGACTTAGGAAGAATTGCTTCCCTTTCAATTTCATTGAAGAGTTTGAGGAGTGTAAGAATTAAGTCTTCTTTGTATTTCTTGTAGAATTCTGCAGTGAATCCATCTGGGCCTGGGCTCTTCTTTGTTGGCAAGGACTTAATTACATTTTCAATTTCAGTAATAGAAATTGAGTTATTCAGCAGTTTTATATCTTCCTGATCCAGCTTTGGTAGTTCATATATATCTAGGAATCTGTCTATTTCTTCAGTGTTATTGAACCTATGAGAGTAGAGGTTTTCGAAATAGGTGTTGATGATATACTGTTATTTCCAGAGTCTAGTAATTTCACCTTTTTCATTCCTTATTGCATGAATTTGAGCTTTTTCTTTCCTTTTTTAAATAAGGTTGGTCAGGAGCTTATCAATTTTATTTATTCTTTCAAAGAACCAGCTCTTTCATTCATTGATCCTTTGTACTGTTTTCTTAGTCTCTATTGCATTAATTTCTGCTCTAATCCTTATAATTTCCTCCCTTCTTTTGGCTTTGGGCTTGGCTTGCTCTTCTTTTTCTAGATGTTTGAGTTGTAGCATCATGGTGTTTATTTGTGTTCATTCTGTCTTCCTGATATGGGAACCCACTGCAATAAATTTTCCTCTGAGAACTGTTTTCATTGCATCCCACAAATTCTGGTAAGTTGTGTTTGTAATTTCATTTGCTTGTAGATATTGTTTAATTTCTTCTTTAACCTCCTCTGTAACCCACTGATTGCTCAAGAGTGTATTACTCAGTTTCCATATGTTTGTGTAGTTTTTGCAGTTGCTTTTATTGTTAATTTCAGATTTCATGGCACTATGATCCGATAACATACATGGGATAATTTCAATTCTTTTGCATTTACTTAAATATGTTCTGTGGGCTAGTATATGGTCTATTTTAGAGGATGTCCTATGTATTGCTGAGAAGAACATGTATTCTTTTGTTGTTGGATGGAAAACTCTATATATGTCTATCAAGTCCATTTGTTCACAGGTGTGATTCAGCTCTGTTATTTCTTTGCTGATTTCCTGTCTATTTGATCTGTCCCTCTGTGTCAATGGCATGTTAAAATCTCCTGTTACAATTGTGTTATTACTTGTTTGACTTTTCATTTCTTTTAACATTTGCTTTGTATAGCTGGGTGCTCTGGAATTTGGTGCATATATATTTAAGATTGTTATCTCTTCCTCTTGAAGTTTTCCCCTAACTAGTATGTAGTGACCTTCTATATCTCTTTGGATCATTCTTAGTTTGATGTTTACATTGTCTGCAAACAGGAGTGCTACTCCCACTTTTTTTTGGTTTCCTGTTGCGTGAAGTATTGTTTTCCATCCTTTGACTTTCAGTCTGTGCGTGTCCTTTTGGGTTAGATGGGTTTCTTGTAGACAGCGTATGGTTGGATGTTGTTTCTTGATCCTTCTGCCAGTCTGTTTCTTTTGATTGGTGCGTTGAGGCCATTTATATTAATGGTTATAACTGTTATATATTGGTTTATTGTTGACATATTGTTCTTTCTGCTGTTGTGTCTTTAGCTTTCCATTCTATTTAACTGTCTGCCTTTCTTGGTGGTTTTATCCTATGTGTATCTAGAATATCTTTCAGTATTCCTTGTAGGCCTGGTTTGGTGGTCATGAAGATTTTCAGCTATTCTTTGTCATGGAAGTATCTTATTTCTCCATCCATTTTGAAGGACAGTTTTGCAGGGTACGTCAGTCTGGGTTGGAGGTGATTTTCCCTTAGGATCTGAAATACTTCACTCCATGCTCTTCTTGACTTCATTGTTTGTGTTGAGAAGTCTGCTGTGATTCTGATAGGTTTTCCTTTCTAGGTGATCTGTCTTTTCTCTCTAACAGCTTTTAGTATTCTGTTCTTATGGTGGGTTTTTAGGATGGTTATTATTATGTGTCTGGGTGTAGTTTTATTTTGGTTATGGCTATTTGGAGTTCTATATGCTTCATTAATCCAAATGTCAGTTTCCATTCTCATGTTTGGGATGTTTTCAGCTATTACTTCTGTAAACATCCTCTTGATATCATTTTGGCTGCCCCCTTCTTTTTCATTTATCCCTACTAATCTTATGTTATTTTTCTTTGCATCATCTTGCAGGTGTTGAATTGTTATTTCCTGATTCCTTGTTATTTTTAAAAGATCTTTCCTTTCCTGTTCACTAGCTGCAATCTTATTTTCGAAGTCTGAAATTCTATCTTCACTTTCATTGAGGTGGTTTTTACAGCTTTCAATAGAATTTTTGATTTCCTGTATATCTCTTTGAATTTGCTTTATGTATTCTGTTTGTTTCTTACAGTGTTCACTCATGGATTCTATCTGTTTGCTTTGTTCCTCTAATTTTTTAGCTGTGTCTTCACTAGATGTGTTCACTATTTCTTTCACTACTTTTATCATTTCTCCTTTTATGTGGGCAATCTCTAATTTTCTATTTCTAATTTGAATTTCTCCATAGCTCCCTCTAGTTGCTTCTTTATTTCAGTTGATATCATTTCAGTCATTTCAGGTTTATGGCTTCTATTTTCTTCCATGTACATGGCTCCCAGGCTTTCTTGGGATGGGCTGGTGATTTGAACCTGCCTTTTGGTCTTCCCTTTTGTCATTTTTCTTTATTTCCTTGGTTTGAGTGGTGTTCCAAAGCTTCCTCTCGGTGTGTCACAAATCTCCTACTGCACCCTCAGCTACTGGAGTAGTCTCAGCTCCTCTTCAGGTACTTGGCTTCCTAAATTCAGGGGCAGAAGCAGGGCATGGAGAACTGGGGACAGAGAAACCCACATGGCACAATCCCCTGTCTTAAGGGTGTGGATATGAACTCAATGGCTGGCAGCGCTGGTCTCAAGCTGTCCCCAGGCCAGCCCAATTGAGCCAAGAGTCCTTTTGCAAGGTTCCTTCCTCCTGGACTGAAACAAGACCACCTAGTGTGGTTGACTGAGGCCTTGCAATCTGCTGGAACTATTCCAGTGTCCCAGTAGCTCCCCAGAAACTCAAAAGCTGGAATGTAGGTCTCCAACCTTCCCCAGGTCACCGGAACTCACCTGGGGCAATCTCCACTCCTCCTGCTGTTTCCCTTTGAGCAGTTTCTTTCCCTTTCACTCTATCTTTTGTAACTTATGGATCTTATTTACTCTTTCAGTTTCTTACACTAGGGAGACAATATGGTGTTTACACATACAAATCTGATTTATTTCATTTGTGAGTATAGTCTTTAATTGCATCCATTTACTTATAAAAGCCTGAAGCTATCCTTCTTTATTCATGGGAAATACATCAAGGAATAACCAACTGGGATCTCACTTTATTAAAAATTTTTTGCACATAAAATGAAATCACCAAAAGATTTTTTCCAACTGTCCCTCATAAAGAACTTCTATCTAGAATGTATAAAAAATTATAAAAAAATCAGGCCCCAAATTCAAAGAAGCAATTCAAAAATGGGCATCGGAGATGAATACACAATTCTTAGATGAAGTAATACAAATGGCAAACAAATATATGAAAAATGTTCAACATCATTGGTCATTCGAGAAATGCAAATTAAAACAACACATAGTCTTACTCCAGAAAGAATGGCTAGTCAAGAAATCAAAAAATAACAAATGCTGGAGGGGCTGTGAGGAAAAAAGAAGCCTTCTCCACTATTGGTGGGAGTGCAGACTGGTGCAACCACTGTGGAAATCAGTGTGGAGATTCTTAGGAAACTAGGATTAGAAGTTTCATTCTATTTGCCTTCTGGGTATTTTCCCAGAAAAACTGAAAAAGTCATACCCTGTGATATATGTGCAACCATGTTTATAACAACACAATTTGTAATAACCAAATCTTGGAAACAACCCAAATGCCCATGAACTGTGGAATGGATAGATAAAAGATGGAGTATTTTTAAACTTTGATTGTTTTTATGCCATACAATCCACTGGCTTTATGTCAATATTTTACTAAAACTTGCTATGAAATTTTGCTTCCATAAATAGTTCAGTATTGCTTAACCAGACTCTTTATTGTTCTTGAATCCAGAGGAAGCCTTTATAAATTGGCCAGAGATTTTATGGTAACTTAACAAATAAATGATTTTAAGTCTCTTGGTTTCAATTCTTTGTGTAATGTGTGTATGGTAATAGACTCATGTGAGGACCACAGTCAATATATTTAAAGCAAGGAGAGCAAAGGTAATAAGCACAATAACCATTAGCTTCCTAGTAATAGTGATAATTAAAAATTGACATAAATATGATGTAAAGACAGATATAACCATAAAAGATTAAAGCACTAGAGTCTGTCCTGCGGAAAACATCTTCTTCTGTATAATTTACTGAAAAAGTGGACTTCCCTTTTAGATATAATAGATATTTAGATATAATATTTCTGTAATGTGAAGAGCAGGAAAAATCAAAAGTTTTAAAATATTAAAAGTATTTACATGGAAAAGAAAAACTATTTACATGTACAGATGGAACTGAAGAAAGAAATGTAATCTTAAGATGCCATACAAATAGAAGGAATTAAGAATTATCATAGGGACTTTCTATAGTAGCCCTTGGATTTAACAGAAAATAAAAGGATGAACTTACAGGGCCTATAATGGAGGCTCAGGCTTAATCTAGTCAGAGAACTAAAACAGAGCTCATATCATAAAATCAGTAGCACTAAAGGGCTGTCTTCCTCAAAAAGAAGAGAACCAAATAATTGTTTTAATAAAAAAACTTACAAAACAAGAAATTATCATTTATGTGAAGCAAAGGAGTCACCTGAAGACTCAACATAGAAATCTATGCAATATATCACGCAACAACAGCAGAATATATATTCTTTTTAGCTATTTATGGAATTTTCACTGAAAACATTATATTTTAGGCCAGAAAGCAAGTCTTAATACATATAGAAAATTAAAATATTACTTGTATGTTATCAGATCATGATGGAAAGAAATCAGAAGTTGACAACAAGAGAAATTAGAGAACATTAATAGAAACACATTGTAATTGAAGAACAGATTTCTGAATGACCAATGGTTTTCCGCAGAGGAAATTATGGAGATTCCTAGAAAGGATTCCTAGAATCAAATGAAAATAAAAGTACAATATACCAGAATCTGTTGAATACAGCAAAGAAAGATCTCAGAGGGAAATTTTATATAGCTATGAGTGCCTACATTAGGAAATCAAAGAGATTTCAAATATAATCTCATAGTGAGGTCTTAGAAAAACAAGAATAAGTCAAACCCCAAACCAGTAGAAGAAAAAAATTTTAAAAAAGATCAGAGGTGAAATTGATGAAAAAGAGATTAAAAGAAAAAAAATAAAAAAATTAAAAAAAAGAGATTAAAAGAACAATGCAAAGAATCAATGAAACAAAGAGTCGATTGATTTATTGATTTAAAGTTTTGGTACTGAGACTTGAACCCAGGACCTTTGTACTCAGCTTTGGTTGGATTCAAAGATCAACTACAGTACTAGGTCCAGGAAGCAGGGCATACCCCAAGGGGCGGGCCCAGCGGTAGCAGTCTGAGGAGGCCCAGGTGAGCTGATATACAAAAAAGTCTGCAATCTAGTGAGTTTACTGCTAAATTTTACTATACATTAAATGAAGAAGTAATACCAATCTCTCCCAATTTATGCCATGAAATAGAAATGCAATAGATGCTTACAAACTAATTCTACGTCACCAGTATCACCTTCCTACTAAAACAAGATAAGACCACAGCAAGAAAACTATGAATCAATACTCTTGATGAGCATAGATACAAAAATCCTGAGTAACCAGCCTGCCACCCTGGTAGGTGGCTGTGGTCTGCCAAGCTGTGGCCACCCCAGGGTGGGGAAACAAGAAGCAACAGCGTTTCCTGAGATCCGCGCCATGGTGGAACTTAGGGCGCTGAGCCAACCAGTAACCAGCCTGCTGCCTACCGGGGTGCGGGCTTAGAATGAAACATACCATATCCCCCCCTTAATTACAATTGGGATCCAGGGATCTGGGTATCTCTTGGGAGGTGACCATATGTGGTACAGCAAGTGGGGCGAGTTTCCTTCTATCTCTGAAGGCAGATATTTTTATCGCGGTTTTGCTTTGTCCTGATTAATAGTGTTGCTCTATTCAATATTCTGTTTTGATGTGTTCTATAATGTTGTGTATTTCTTTTGATTTCGCTGTACCTAATAGAAGAATAACTATTGTAAAGATAACGAGATATACAATAGTGCCTATTATTGTTGTCCTGGTGACCTGCTCTGATGTTTTGTGCCAATTTCACTATACTGTCTCAATTGGCTTTATTCCATCCTGTTTTGTTGTATATTACTACCTCCAAGTTAATAAAAATTAAATAAAAATAAAACAATAGAACATGAGAAAACAAGAAAACAGATACCTCCAAAAACTCCCAACTCCATCAAAGCTGATCCATGTGACATGGATGAGGAGAAACTCAAAAACAAAGCAACAGAATTATATAAGGTGATTAAAAAGGAAACAACAACAACAAAACAGATCAGTAAGGTACTGAGCAAGATGAAACATGATATAACTAAACAGATAATGTACTTAAAAAGCAAAAAGAGGAAAAGAAAATGCTCTTAAGGATATAACTGCATGTATGTTTAAGTGTGTGGGACTGATAGCTGTATTACCAAGTTATTTTTGGATCATTGAACAGAACTGTTTGCTGCCTCACTGTTTGTTCACTTTGTATGCCTTAATTTTGTAACATGAACAACTATTTCTAAGAAGACAATATGCAATTTATCAAGTAATGATTTCTTAATGTTTTCTTTGAAATTTTGTATTATTTCTACCTTTTTTTCTGTTTTGCTTTTTTTCTCTTTAAATAAAATTTACTCTTTTTTTTTTTTTCCGGTACTGGGGATCGAAATCATGACCTCACATCTGCCAGGCAGGCATATGCCGCTGAGCTAAATCCCCAGCCCTTTTTAAATAAAATTTAAAAAAATTACAAAAATCCTAAGATTCTTAGAAATATGTCTCAATGACATATTCCAAAGATCATACGCCATGATCAAGTTGGTTTCATTCCACAGATGAAATGATGGCTCAGCATATACAAGTGAATAAATATAAATGAACAAAATTGAGGATAAAAATTATAGGCTTTCAATAGATGCAGAGAAAGCCTTCAACAAAATTCACTTTCCCTTCATAACAAAAGCCTTGAAGTAACTGGAAACAAAGACTCTTCAACATAACAAAGGCTATATATATGACAAGCCCAAAATCACCATCTTACTGAAAGTTTTAAAGCAGAAGAGAGCTGGAGATGTAGCTCAGTGGTTTAAGTGCTTGCTTAGCAAGCTCAGGCTTGTGAGTTTGATCCCTGGTGCCAAACACAAACAAACAAACAAAAAAGAATTTCTTCTAAAAATGAGTGAAGATGTGCCATCTGCATGCACCAACTTCCCATAACCGATGAAACAGCTGTATGTTAGAAATATATACTAATAAATAAATAAGAAGAGAAACAAAAAGGCATTTCCAGTAACTGGGAACAACATGTGAATGTTGACTCTCATCTATCCTTTTAAATATAGTGCTAGAAATTTTAGCCACAGTATTTAGACAAGAAAGAGAGGTAAAAGGACACAAATAGGAGAAGAGTAAGCCAAATTATCCTAAGTGAAGACAATATGATTACAATTAGAAGATCCAAAGTGTAGAGCACACAATTTAGAAATGATTAGCAAACTGAGAAGGCATGATACAGGAAAGATGATTATTTCATGCTGCCCAGGAAGGAGAACTGGTGATGTGACCAGAACAGAACTAAAAAAGAATCAGTCATAGTATCTGAAATCCTGCTCCCATAACATACCCAGGCAAACATAAGGCTGCACCACCAATCCCATGAATGGAAATCAATCCTCACAGGTTGATATAATTGTTTCATCATCCCAGATGAACGACTTTTACAATTGAATTTATAAAATTCTATCTGTTATAAAAAAGAAAAACACAGATCAAACCTCTGGAAAGACCGTGTAAAGACCTCCAACACTGAAGGATTGGCAGAATCGATACTGTTAAAATGGTTATATAACAGAAAGTGATCTACAGATCCAATTCAGTTTTCATCAAAATACCAATAATATTCTTTAAAAACTAGAAAAAAATTCTATAATTGACGTGAAAATGCAAAGACCCAGAATACTTAAAATTTACCCAAAAGTACAAGGCCAAGGCAATAATAACACCTGATTCCAAAATACACTACAAAGTTATAGCAAAAAAAAAAAAACCACAGTGTGACCCTAGTGTTAAAACTTACATGTGAACCAACAGAATACAATAGAAGACACAGAAATAGCCCCACAAACAGACACCTACCTAATACTTGACAATGGTACCAAAAACATATGTTGGAGAAAAGATATCCTCAACTAAGGGTGTTGGGAAACCTGGATATTCATGGTAGATTAAAACTACATTTCTGTATCTCATCCTATACAAAAAATGAAATTGAAGTAATTTAATGACCTACGTGTAACACCTGAAACTTTGAATCTACTAGAATAAATGACAGAGGAAGCACTTCAAGTTATAATTACAGAAAAGACAATCGTGAATGGACTTAAGGAAGTCATTGTAAGAACTGACAACACAGATTTAATTGAACTAAAAAGCATCTCCATAAAAATGGGAATGATTATCAGAGAAAAGGGAACACCTATAAAATGGAAGAAGATTTTTCCTGGTACTCTTTGAACAGAGGCTTAACATCCAAAATATATTATAACCTAAAAACAACAACAACAAAACTATAAAGAAAAAAATACTAAATCAATAAATGGGCAAATGAACTGAAAAGACATTTCTCAAAAGAAAAAATGAAAATGACCAATAATTATATAAAAAATATTTAACAGCTTCATTCATTAGTTAAATGCAAATCAAAACTGCATTGAGATTTCATCTCACCACAGCCCGAATAACTGCACACAAAATACAGTAAACTCTGGTGAGGATGTGGGAGGAAGGGAAGTTATACACTGTTAAGCTAAATGCAGACTACTGTAGCCAGTAATCAGCTACTAAAACTAGAACTATCACATGTTGCAGATACACTACTCCTTGTTGGACACCCAGTACCGACATACTACAGAAATACCTATAAACTGAGGTTTATCATAATAGAGCTGGCAAGACCTAAACTATAGAATTAGCTTGGGTGTCACCCCGACAAGAAATGGAAGTTTAAAATGTGCTGCATACACACAATGGAGCATTACTGAAGCATAAGGAAAACTGAAATCATGTCCTTATCAGGAAGCTGGATGGAACTGTAGATCATGTTAAGTGAAATAAGCCTGACTCAGAACAATCAGTATCACATGTTTTCTGTTGTATGTTGAATCGGAAAAGGGAAATATGAAATGGAATGGCAGGGGGAGCTAATAGAAAAGAAGAGAGGTAAGGGAGGAGACTAATAGAAGGTAAGAAAGGGGGAAGAAATGATCAGTGTATGTTATATCCATGTGCTGTATAAATATGCCAAAACCAAATTCATTTTCCATATAATATGCACAACATTTTTAGAAAGCAAGATCTATGAAAATTTCACTTAAGTACATTTTAAAAATCTGTTCTATGAACAACTGTACCATATTAATAGAATGAGGAATGAACTACAGACTGGGGGAAAATATTCACCAAATGTGTTCAAAATAAACAACTATTAATCCTTAAAGATCAACAATAAAACAAAACACTTCTAAAAAATCCTGGACTATAGGTCAGAAAAGACATCTCATCAGGGAAGACACAGTAATGGAAAACAAGTTTCTCAACATTCTTTTTCATTAAGAAATTAAAAACAACTATGGGATAGCATTACTTATCTATTGGAACAGCTAAAATCTAAACCATGAGCAACACCAAGAGAAGGGCACACTAGCTAAAACGAAATAATTAAACTGGAGGCAGAATCACATTCACAAGAAGAGTATCCAAAGACAGCTGAATAACTGTTACAAGAATTGAAGAATAAAAATGGCCAGATTAAACATTTTATACCAAACATCTTCACTTAAGAGTCAATGTAAATTAATGATATTTTCAGGGGTACAAAATCAATTAACCATGCAGAATCTTTTGCTGCTTGAAGTGAAAGTTATATTTCAGATTAAAAAATTGAATTGCAATGCTAAATAAATATTAAGTATGACTAAATTAAAGGGACAGATTGAAAATAAGCGGAAAATATATGCTAAAAAATATAAACTTGAAAAACTAGGTTAGAAACTCCAAAATTCAAATTCTAAAGCAGTGATAGCAAACCTTTTAGACAGTGAATGTTAAGCTACAAACCAAAAGGCCAACACTGCAATTAAATCTGAGTACTGAGGTTTTAGTTTAGGAAAAAATCCCAACTCTACATTAACATCTTTTGTCTTAAAAGAAAAACACAATAACACAGGAGCCATAAGTTCACCACTACTGTTCCAAATTAAAGAGAATGATTGTAGTTTCTTATATCAAAAGAGCATGTTAAATATTAAAGTGAAATGACTAAAGCAAAGATACATAATATAAATTTATGATCAATAAAACAAAACGCCGGAATAAGCCAAGAGTATTGCTACACCGTCCTGTGTAAAAACACTTGTGAAATGCAGGGATGTGGTTCCTTTAAATAATCATTAATGCTCCTTCAGAGCTGCTGTTTTTATTTTGTTTGTTTGTGTTCAGTAAAGTCCTCCAGAGAAACTTATGAGAAACCAGCTCAAATTGTCTAGTTCTTTTGATTCGCTCATTTTAGGTGACATAGGGAAAATCTCGTTCATGCAATAATAAATTCCACAAAGGTAATTGTGTTCACCATTTCATTGAACAGAGGATAGAATGGTTTAAACTGAGCATGCTCAAGAGTTTCCCTCTCCTCTGTATGTAACCATGAATTTTATATGTAGGAAATTTTGTAATTTTCCCTAAACTTCTCCTGTCTTTGTTTAGGGAGGTGCTGCTTTGGGAATTCTCTGCAGCATGCTCTTTACTTGGTGCCAATAACAAACTCTTCTTCCCTCATTTATCTCCGAGATGCACTTCACAGGTTTGTCTTCACCAGAGGAGAAACCCATGGCACTTGGTCATAGAATCATTGGTCAAATAGAAAACAAGAAAACTGTAAAAGACACAAAGAAAAGGCATTAAAAACCACACAGACCATGAGGTCAATAATAAATTCAAATATGCCAAGAAAGATAATAATCATTGTGGGTTATATTATTGTTCAAAATATTTGCGTCCCTTTCTCACCAGTCCCTGCACCCTGTTGACTAATACAAAGAACTGATACATCAGATCAAGTGCCAATGAGCTAGACATCAATGCCAGTATCTACAGATAGTCTCAAGGATGGAAATTATCAGGATACCCAGATGCAACAGAGAGAGATCCAGGGCATGCTGAGCAGAAACCGAAGTGCCCTCCTCATACATCAGAATGCACTCCTGCATGAGAGTGGACAAAGGTCAGCCATCTTTAAGCCATGGCCACTACTAAGATGGCTGCTCCAGCTCGAACCATCAAATCTGTATTCCACAGGAAGAAGAACAAAAGAAAAGAAAGTTTCGTGGCACTGTAAGGATGTTTCCTGGTAATTAGTCACCCATATTTTCTTTTGTGGGTGTTCCACTGATCAAACATAATCACCAGGAAAAACTGGAATTATAGATACTCATATTTCAAAACTATCACAAACAGTTATGTTTAGGAAAACAAATGCTAAAGAAAAAGAAAAGAGTATTTAAAGAGGAAACAAACCTTCCATTGGAGTTTCTTTGACTAACAATTTGGAATTTTTTTACATTAAATAACATTACTAACATATCACAAATATTTTGAACATTAAGAGAGTTTTAAATATATGAAAATGTACTATTAAAATTCCTTTTTATTTTTCCAAGTTAAGTGGTAGTGGTAAGTACGTAAGTTATGGGTATATATTTTATTTTCTGATTATTCTTAATAACCTAACACATACAGAAAGTTCAGAAGATCATTTAAGTTTGCAGGGTATAAGTATATTTAGCAATTGATTATATGCAACCAACAGCATTAAAGAACATTGTTAACATCTTTGCCTTATGAAATAATATACACATGTAATTCCTCATAGGTTAAAAGAAACAAATGGAAAGTAGAGGTCAGTTTGAACAGATCATGTTATTTCTATTAATCTAAGTAAATGAAACTGAGTATCCAGTTCCTACTGACTGGTTATACATAATTGCATTCTTCCCATTTACATACATAGTCAAGTACTTAGTTTTATAGTTGAATATATTTGTGGTTATTTACATGAAACATTTCTATTTTAAATATAGTAACAGCTTTATGTTTATTATATTTACTTTCTTCAAGTTACTTGGTAGTTAAAGAATCAATGGCATGGCTCATTCTCAGTAGTAAACATTTTCTTTTAAAATTCATTTCCATAAATAAAATCAAGTCACTTAAAAGAATTGTATTAAGCACAGGTAGTACCTAGATATGGCATAAGTAGAAATGTGATGAACAAATGGTAACATTAGGAAGACATGGAGGAGAAAGTACACATTATTGCCCTGGAGAAGTCATACACAGGGTTCGGAGAAATCACACATTTAGTGGTTATTGTTAAGTGAAATGTTTGGGATGAGCTTATTATGGTACATATTTTCATTTTCAATGTTAAGAGAAGAAGCACACCATAATATACAACTAATTGTGAAGGGATTCATGCAGAAAAATAAGGCTCCTGCTATTCATTGAAAACTGCCCATTCTCACATATTCTATTCAGGAAGTACCACACCCTGATTGAAATCATTCTCACGAAGCTATTCAGTATTTGACATAATTCTGTGTGTCCCATCCTAACAGCCTCTGGACCAGCAATGATCCAATTGTGGGTCCCTCATTTACCATATTATGTAAGAATTAAACCAGTACTGATGCCTTAACATAATTTCATGTGTTGTGCCACACCCAGCACAATATTATCTATGCATAGCAGGCACTGTCCCAGCCCTACTTAAATCCGTTAATAGCTTTCATTTCAACATGAATCTAGGGGCTTTGAAATTCTCTCTGTAGCTTTACTCTTCAGCAGTTTTATTTTTCTGAAAGTATAAAGCAATATTTTATCCAACTGTACAGCAAGCTGTGATTGCTGAGAAATTAATCCTCAATATTGGTCCTCACACAGCAATTCATAAGAATTGCATATGAGGGAGAAAGTCCAAAGATGGTGGATCCATAGGTAGCAGGAGAGGGACCCTCTCTGAGAGAGACAGCTCAAATGCCAGAATAAAATACCCTGCAGAGACCCAAACAGAGAGAGATGGGCTCTCACAATCCAGGAAGAAACTAAAGTGCAAAAAACTGCTCGAATATGAGGTCCTGGGGCTACTATTAGTGAAGATAAGATCAGCGAGCATGGCGCCCTCCTCAAGCCACTTGAATTCCTGCCCAACCTGAACAAGCGATCCACACCGAAGTGACTGGCTTGAGCCGCCGGAGCATGGAGCTGAACAGCCCTGCGTGCAGCTCACCCAGACCAGCCCTGCACGCGACCCACACAGAGGCACCATGAATTCCCACTGCAGCTGCACTGAAGTCAGAAGTCAAGGAACCCAACAGTTTTCAGGGACCCGCATCAACATGCAGTGAGTGATGGGAATAAGACCCTCCCATGGGAAAGGGGAAACCGACTGGATGACATGTTGGATTTGGGCAGGACAGCCCTAACTCCAACAAGGAAGTGGCTTCAGTTGGTTGCTCCCCTCGCCAAGTGGATTGGTGGAATCTGCTTGGACTAGGCTGTGCCCCTGGCCAGGACCCAGTGAGTCACTATAAATTCATTCCCTGAGATTGGCACACACTGACACAGTGGAGGCCTGCAAAGGTTGACTGGCCCAGAGGGGAGGAGCCAGCGCACACTGCCCATGCCTGACCTCTAATCTCTGATAGCCTATTGAAGAGGGCAAAAGCTCCTAGCCTGTAACCTCTAGAGGAGCCTTAACCAAAAAGAAAAGGGTCTGGGAATCACACTATACACTTGTATGGAAGGAACCAAAAACATGACGAAAGGGAGAAATAAGAAAAAACCCCTAGCCCCCAACCCTGAGAACACTGATCCAGGAGAGGTAAATACAAAAGAGATTGAGGGCAGCAAAAATGCAACATCAAACACAGCGTTAGCAGACATAAAGAGATATCTTCAGGACTTTGTAAGTGGGACAAAAACTGAAATATTAATTCAAATTAAACAAGAGATAAGTAGATTAATAAAAGAAAGGCTGGGCACCTCTCAAGAAGACACAGAGAGAAGAATGGAGGAACACAAAAGGAGAGAAAAATTTAATGAAGAATACAAGAAAAACCTAGAATTCATGAAGCAGATTCAAAGAGATTATCAGGAAACTAAAGAATCCATAGAAAGCTGGCAAAACTGCTTGAAAGAAACCAGAGATAGACTATCAAAAATTGAACACAGGCTTGCAATGTGTGATCATAAAGGGGAAGATCTCTTAAAAATAACAAAGGAGCAGGCAGTAAAGATACAAAGACTGGAAGACAACAAAAGGATCTAAAACTTAAGAAGAAAGCATGTGAATGAAGAAGCAGGAATCAAATCAGAGGAATTACAAAGGCTATTCACAGAAATTATTAAGGAAAATTTCCCAAGCATAGAAAAAAGAAATTATATGCAGAAGAAGCATACAGAACTCCAGCCACCTACAACCAAAACAGAGCTACACCCAGACACATAATAATCAAGATCCCAGAAATTCAGTATAAGAACAGAATATTAAAAGACATCAGAGAAAAGAAACAAATCACCTATAAAGGAAAATCCATCAAAATCACAGCAGACTTCTCAACACAGACCATCAGGTCAAGAAGAGCTTGGAGTGAAGTAATTCAAGCGCTGAAGGAGAGCAATCTCCAGCCCAGATTGGTATATCCTGCAAAACTCTCTCTTGAAATTAATGGAGAAACAAGATGCTTCCATGACAAAGAGGAACTAGGAGAATTTGTGACCATCAGTCCAACTCTACAAAAAATACTGAAGAACATTCTAGGGAGAGAGAACAAGAATACGAGCATTTCAGGAACAGTGGCAGAGAGGCCTCAGTGAACGAGGCAGACAGTGGAGTCGAAGAGAAAAATAGACAACCAATGGCAGAAAAACAGAATAGCAGAAATAAGGCAGAGAAGATTGGCTGTAATCTCTAGTATAGAGGGCCTTGAAATACTAACAGAGAGAAACACAGGCAGAGTAGATCAGGAGATAGGGTCCATTGAGATGCTCTATATAGGGAGGCAGTAGGACCCAAAATAAGCAGTGCACCCCATGGGAGTCAAAAGGGAGGAATTGTCTAAAAAAGGGAGGCAGATGATATTGTTAATTAGGTAACAAGATTTAAAATTTACATTATTCTCACCACTCTGCTTGGATGGATTGTGTGCTGTTCCAGTTTGTCTACTTACACTAGACTTGAGGACAGGGTCAGCTATCCCAAAAATAAGAGGACATATGGTAATCTTCCTTAATTTTCCTGTCAACTTAATCTGAAGCCCTTTATAACTTATACAGTCTTATTTTGACTGATCTTATTTGAATCTGGTTTGTTAGATTGCTACTTTGTATTGACTGATTTTATTTAAATCTGTTACAATTGATAGCATCAAGCCTAAGAGTATAGGCAACTACACTGAAGATGACAAGATTCACTAAGATACCCACTCTGGTTTGATTATTACTTGCTTTTGAAGTTTTATAATGTCTTCAAAACTTCGTTTTTAGTAATGTTGTTATATACTGCTGAGACATCATGGTAACCATTGTGGATCACCTTGTATTGGGGTTTTATGTGACTTTTCTGCCTCATGCTTTTCTAGGAATTGTTTTGTTTTATCTGGCTTTGTTTTGTTTTTCCCTTTAATACAGAAATGATAGATATGATAGACATGTAGAGACTCATGTATGTGTAGAGTTTATAAACAGTTTACGAGAACCAACTATATAACACATGTTGAAATGAACAACTACTTTGAAGAAAAAGAGACACTACAATACCCAGTGCTGATTCCATAATGACATGATGTGAAGTCCAGCAAAACTATCACTTTTTGTTCAAAGTGATTTTAGCTTGCTTTGTCTTGTTTAAGTTCAACACATATGAAGGTATGGACAACTGTTTTGAGGACAATGAGAGATACTATGACAGCCATTCTTGGCCTCCCTAATGTCTGGTCTTGAAGACCTGAAATGCACTCCTCGTCCTGCTCAGATCAATTCCATACTATGTTGTTTCACGTGAATTCCCTGTATGTGACAATATGGATAATTATTTGGAAGAAAACAAGAGTCAATATGATAGAGAGTGAATATCTCTGATTGTCTAGTTTTGAAATTTATGTCTCTTACATTGATTTCTTGTGATCTGCTTTGTTCTGTTTTGTTGTGTTTAATTTCACTCTTTTGATATAATTGTTTGTATATTTGAGTGGGTAAGATGGATGACCATATTGCTGTTTCAGTCAGATCGTGGAGCAAAACTGTTAACAGTCTGACTGTTTAAATGTCTACTTTACATGTTTTAACTTTGTAATTTGAACAACTATTTCCAAGAAGTCAGTATGTAATTTGTCAAGTAATAATTTCTTAGGTTTTTTTGTTGTTGTTCTTTTCCTTTATTCCTTGGAATTCTGTATTGTTGCTACCCTTTATTCTGTTTTGTTTTGTTTTTTTCTCTTTAAATAAAATTTTTAAAAAAGAATTGCATATGAGTTATTGATGAATATCTACACATATAAAGCCATTTTCTATTTAGGTAGACCCCATCAATATAAAATCAACCCATTACTTTTTGGTTTTTTTGGTTTTTTTCTTTATTTCTTGAAACATTTAACACAAGGCTTTCCTTATCAACAGCTATTTGTTCACCTTTTGTGAAATAGTCAAATTTGGCCAACCCTTCTAAGTATTATTCAGTAAAGTGTCTCTGATCAAGTTTTCTAGTTTTATACTTTTGTTGTAACTAAATCAAGAGCTCTGTGTGTTAAAATTTGACAATGTAATGAAGTTAATTTTGAATCTTAATTTTATCATCTAGTATCAGTGAAATTTGCCTGTTTTATGTTATATATAATTCCATGTATTACTCTCTCTCTCAGAGCACCAAGTTCTTGTTGCTTACTTGGTATCCAAATTGCTGATGTTTACCAGACTGTAATATTTTAAAGAGCAGACACCAATCATATGTAACACAATTTGCCTATGGCCTTACACTGGATTTTGTTCAACACTTGCTTTATTTTGATGCTTCTTGCCACTTGCAGAACCAACTCACAGACAGAAGTCATGCAGGCGAGTGGGGCTAGAATGTTTACATTCTCCTTGCACATAGTAAAGACTTCTCATTGAATTTGTTTTACATTTGTTTAGCTAAACATTAATAGGTGCTTTGAATGGAGTTAAACAAGGTAACCCTAGATCTTCCAATAAAGATTTTATTCTTTTCAGATCTGATTTATATTCTTTCTGTATGTTTATCCTATTGTATATCCAAATGACAGAACTGTTATAGTCTCAATTTTTATTTTTTGTGAATTAAAACCAACTCACTAAATTGATTTTCATGTTTATATTAATAACATGGAGTTCCCCTCATCGCTAGACCATTTTGAAAATTTGAGATAGATTTGAAATCTATGACAAAATCTAAGTTTAAAGAAATTGAGGGGAACCTTTTAAAAATATCTATAATACTCCAAGTTATATACTTTTTATGCATCTTCGCTTTGAGATATCAAATGATACATCCACGTTTGTTTAGTTTCTTTATATTTTATGACCTAAAACCACTCCTACGCCTCCAGTTAGCTATCATTCCCAAAGAATCTGTTAGCTGAACTATAACACATGAAAGAGTACAGATGATGATTTTTTTTCTCAAATTGTATAAAGTTCTGACATAGTGGCCAGATACAGTTTCCAAATCCCTATCATTATAGGTCTAAAATGTACAATATATGTTACAGGGAATAAAGTTCAAGAAATATGTAATTATTAATTATCTAATCTACAAAACCATATGATTCCATACATTCTGTTATTCATGTCTACCAATTTAGGTTTCCAAGTTTCAAAATAGAAAATGTAATCTTATTTTTTAAAGCTTCAATTAGGAACAGAATATTCAGAAGTGTTTAACACCTGCCTTATAATAAGTAGAATATTATTTTAAATAAATGCCAGATGGATCAATTAAAATGTTCTTTTGGATTATGCAAAATTTTATCACAAAGGTAGAGATTTTATCAAAATTTAAATATGAATAGCACGATGTAAAATTATCTAAGTACATGTTAGTGAGATAACTTGACTTTATCCTAAAGAGAGTGCAAAAGACTAAGGAATTTTTTCTTTTCTTTCTAGCGTGCGCTCCTTATTCTTGTCTTTCAGTTTTACTAATGTAAAATCATTCTGAACTAAATGTTCTAACATTTAAAACTAAATGTTCTAACAGTTTCTGCCTCCTGTGTGGTTGTTATTGCTAGAGAGGCCTCATGTTTTATGAGGAGAATGTTTTCTTGTCCCCCACGCAAAACAGGAGAGAATTATAGAATTTTAACCCTTGAGTAACTAGAAATGAAACTTGATGGAACATAACATGTTTCAGAAGCCACAGGCCTGATTTTCCATTACAAAAATCGTTGGCAAAGCCTATACTCTCAGCCTGCTCATATGCTTACACAACAATTTATATGTAATTTATTCTCTTCACATTGTAGTAACCTCCCTTAGAGTTTCTACCTGAATCAGTCATCTAACACAGATTTCCAATTCTCACAAGACAAGTTCTGAGTTCCCTCAAAAACATCGTTTACATCTCTTAATACCTTTCTTTCACCCACATTTGTAAATAGCTCACTTTATGATGTAAATACATCATAAAGTGGTTGGGATCTGTATACCTTGCACTAGTTCAGAAAATAATTTCTCAGTTTAATTAAAGTAAAGCAGAGATAGAAGTTTTCTTGCTTTGTTTGTGGAAAGTTTGTTTATATCCAAATAGCAACACTTTTACTTTGCCATGTCCTGGGTTTTGTTGTGGTAGTAGTTGTTGCTGCCATTGTTTTGGTTTTGCTGTTGTTGTTGTTGTTATTTTTTCAGTATTAGGGATTGAACCCAGAGCCTTCACACTGAGATACATTCCTACTCCTTTTTTATTTTGATATAGAGTCTTACTGACTAACTAAATTGTGGAGGCTGGGCTTAAACTTGTGATCTTTTGGCCTCAGTGTCCCAGAATAATGGGATTGCAGGCATGAACCACCATACCCGCCTTCGGACCTTCCTTTTAATTTTAGTCTTATACACCAGTCTTCCACAATAACCTTGAAGGGACTCTGAGATCAAGGCCTAGTGTGATTTGTCTGAATATTTGATAACTGCCACCATATCTGGAACACAAAGGTTTGCAAAAAAATTGCTACGGACTATGATATATGTGACTCTTGCTCTCCTAGGTATACGTGCTCAGTCCTCTCATAGTAGTAATTATAGGCATTACTGGAGGCAACCAAAGTATTGCCTAAAACTACAGCTTGGGAAGCATCTTGTTAACCATTAGTGACCCAGAGAGGCCTCATATTGGTGGATTCACATTCATAAAGCCTTACAGAAACAGCCTGTCAGGTCAGATTTCACCTTTCAACATGGAACCGTTTACATACCATGATCTCCTCCTAGTTTTCATGGTATGCTTCTCATAGAAGTCCTTTAAACACAGACCATCTGCTGCATTTGGTTTGAGTACATTTATCCATCCTTCTACTTAGAACAACCTACAACCCTGTCGTGAGGACTACAGTATCTAACTCCATTTCGAAAGCAGGATGGATGCTGAAAAATTCTTTGTGTTTGGAGTCCAGAAGGCTAAACTCCAAACTCTAAACTGATCATCCGTACCCTTCATGACACTTAGGAAACAATGGTTGAATCTTGTACCTAAACAGTATAGGCTAGAGCCAAGTAGGGTGCTTAATGGCACACCGAGCTATGGGAACCAGTGTGAGTTCATGAGAGGTAAGGAGAAGATCAGTTCTTTCCCACCTACAGATTAAGCAGAAAGTTAGCTCCCCCATAAATATTAAACACAGATTAGAGTATGCAGAACACAGGTTAAAGACCTTAACAATGAGCTCTAAAAATAGAGAAAGCCAGAAACTCTAGTTTCTCTTAAATATAAAAAAAAGTAATGCTAGAGTCTAGCGCCAGACTTTTGCTACCAATTGGAAATAGGGAGGGCTATGTTTAAAGAGATAAAGATAGTTTCCAAACTAAGAATGAATGCAAAGCAAGTGTATAAACAAAAACAGTCTGTGAAAAGCAATATTTGTGTGCAAGTGAGAGAGGGAGAAATCCAGAATATTTCATGGTACACACTTATCCCTACAAAAGCAGAATGGAAATATGAACTAGCTGAGAATAAAGCTAGTCCTTTAAAGATTTCAAGGGAGCATCATTGTGGAAGCATTAGATGTTTATATATTTCTCTTACCACATAATACTTAGGGCAGGTCTGTCTGTCTGCCTATTGGTCTGTCTATCTATCTAGACATTTAGATTTTTTGATGTTTAGCTAAATAGCATCTATATTATTTGTGCATTATAAAAATCAAATGTGCTATATTATACACATTATTATTTTATCAACTATTGTTTTGCACCTGACTTACAATCACCAAAGATGCTTTACAAATGTTTTTCATAGAAAATTTTTAAGTCAGTTTTCTTGACTAATGCAGATGGCAAAAATGGATAAATTTGGACGCAGAACTTGAAGACTATATATATATATATATATATATATCTGAATACCTAGCTTTATTAGAACATAGCTAGTACTTGACACTGCATCCTCAGCAATGGAGTAGGAAGCATTCAGAATATAGCACTTTATTTCTTCAGGGTCGGTGTGTTCAGACACATTTAGAACAGTGAAGTTCGGATGCATCTCTCTGCACTCATCTGTGACTTGCCAGGTGTTTATTTCAGCAAATGTATTCTAGCCTGAAAAAGCTTTGCTTAAATAGAATTTGACAACCAAATGGAGCTCAGTAGTCTACTGAAGGAAATACATTTATGTCTTTCAGTGTTATGCGTTTTGGGCTACCTGATCTGTGAACTCATTCCATTTATAAATTGGACTTCATGTGCATTCCATGAATGTCAGTGTTAACACATGCTTCAAATCTACCCTGGAGAAAAGAGCTACAGAAACAATGATAGTTCTATTTCAGAGATCATCAATAATCTACTCTAAGGAATTTTCCTGATAACAACAATCCAAATACTAATAGTAACTTGTCATTAGAGATAAAATTATTACATGAAAGAAATCACCTTTATTTATTCTTTTTCAAATTCACATAAAGGAATTTTGAAACTCTGCTAAAATTGGTGAATACATTAAAAAATACCCTAAGCATTCTGCTATGAATTATTTTCTAGAAGATTCATAGTTGTACTGACAAGATTCAAAGAAAATTTTCCTTATGCATACTTGTATTATCAGAGGAGCTATTTAAGTGAGTGATTTTTCTTTCACATTTATCAGTTCTACAGTTAATGGTCTATAGTTTCTACTTTTCCTGCATTTTAAATCATATGTTTGTTAAAAGAGTTATATTAAGCATCAAGTCAATGCAACTCTGTTCTAAAGAATGTGAGAATTATGCAGAATTCAATGTACAGTACTTCCTTCAAATAGTTTAAAACTCACATTAAGGATAAATTATATATAAATAATATAATAACATGCAATGTATATGCTGCCAACATATGAATACATATACACCAATTATATTTAAAGCACAAATATCTGCGTTTTGACAACTAGTAAATGGAATAATCACTATTGCAATATAGTACTTCAGGTTATTCAGATTTCATTTACCATGGAGGAAAATGGATAGGAAAGGCTCAGCAAGGTATGAATCAGATGATGTCTTAAAAGTCAATGAACTTTAAATATAATGGAAACCTTTATCAACATGAAACATAACAGGCAACAGGGTAAAATACAGCATGCTCAGATGTTTTGGAGTCCTAAGAATAGGCAAAATATATTAGGAAAAGTGAAGAACAGGAAGATTCACTGTGAGTGGATTCTGATCAGTTTTGGGTCTCCAGCTTGGAATATTTAGTTGTATTTTTAGTTGTATTTTAGTTGTATTTTTAGTTGTATTACCTTCCACAAAATAAGAAATCATAGAATTTTTTTTTTCAGAAGAGAAACAATTTTTAAGTTTTGTGAAGATTAGCCAAAAAGGAATCAGCTTTAGGGCCAGAGATAGTAGAGATAAAAACCTAGCAGAAAGATAATTTTGAACTCTGCATTTGATGTCATTAGATGCTGAACTATGTGTTAGTGGAAGAAATGGAAAGGAAGAAATGAGTGCTTCCAAAAAGCACTTTGTTACTGTTTTGCAGTGCTGAGGATTGAACTCAGAGCCTTGTCCTTGCTAGACAAGTGCTATTCCACTGAGTTACAGCCCTACAAAACGTACTTGGGGAAAAAACAAAAAAAACCCAAACGTGGTCTTCAAAGCACTGAAAGGTCTTGGTAAAGACTTTGGTGTGGTGGGGAGAAAAATAAAACATGGCAGATTTCCAATGTGCATGACTGAAAAGTACTTCTACCAATGCTACAAAATGGATTTTAAGGAGAAAGAAGCAGATTTGCATTATAAAAATTGGTATCCCGTCATAGTGGATTATCCAGAAGGAGATGATTATGAAAAATTGAAGATACAAAACTTATCATGGGAGAGATAGAGACAGAGACAGTGAGACAGAGAAACAGAGAGACAGAGATCATAGATAGATAGATAATCTCAGAACAAAAAATAAACAGTTTGCTGTTAGTGGTCTTTAAGATTTCCAGCTCCATGGAAAATTGAGCCTTGAGTGGCAGCACATACCTATAATCCTGGCACTCTAGGAGACTGAGACCAGTGGGTAGCAAGTTTGAGTTCAGCATATGCAAATTTTTTATTTTAAAATGAAAAAAAGAATAAAAATGATGCAGAATTTCAAAACAAAATCATAGGAGGTTAACAACAGTTAATATATTGCATGATGTTTTCTTCAAATTAGTTGTTCAGATTAAAGGCATAGGCATGAAAAATGATCAAACAATCAAACAATGAAAGCACAAACTGTAGTTTTTGATGAACTAACAGAGATTAGTAGATGGGGGACATAACTCAGTGTAAAGGTGCTTGGCTCAGTCCCCAGTAACTGCTCCCTTCCACACACACAGGAATGAAAAACAAATAAATAAAAGCAGATTTGAGGCAAAAAGCAATAACAACTAGTAGAAAATATGAAAAAGCATAGTGTTTTTAATACTCAGTGTTCAACCAAATGTATCATGAGTGAAAACAAAACTCACTCTCATCTATACAAAATCCTATGTATCTGCTGAATACACAGCTACTCTACTGAATACACTATTTGGAATTTCAACACCAACCAAGATTTCCTGAAATTCAGGAATTAAGAAAGGTAAAACACTAGCAAAATACTTGTGCGTATTGAAACTCTCTGAACATTGAAATACACCTACATGTATGTGCAAATTTGCTGTGTGTCAACACTTCCAGAGCTTTTAAGAGGGTTTTGACATATTAATTTAAAAAGGACCAGATCTATCCTAAGAAGAACAGAAGCAAGGTGATATCAGAACTTTTAAAAGATGCTCCTGAGAAAAGCTAAGTACCCTTTGAACATGGCCTCTCAATGCAGACAAAACTGAACAACCATTAGTTAGACAACATCTTACCTTACTTATGTATTTAAGAACTGAAACACTGCAAGATTCCGGTTAGTAAGGTTGTTTTGTTTGTTGGTTTACTTGTTGTTTTGTTTTGTTGGGGCATGTACTGGGGGTTGAACCTAAGTCTTCTTGCATTCCAAGCATATGCTCTACCAGTGAATATTACCCTCAAATCCTCAGTTAATGACTTTTAAATGGAATAAAAAAGACCGAATCTCCTACGGTCACACTTTAATATTAGAACAATTTCACAAATGTACAATGCAATTAGAGTCCTTTCTTTTTTATAATTAATTAAAACTTAAAAATTCTCTTTGTGGGGGTTTTATTAGGTGATGTGGCTTTACCAAAGGGAATATTCATTTAGGGGATTTAATGACAAAAAATTAATTTCTATTGATATGCTTCCAATTTAAAATTCAAGGACATCTGAAGAGTAGGTTTGAAAAGGTGTTAAAGACCTTCTGGCTGTTTCTTTCATCAACTTTTTTTCTTCTTTTTACTATTCTACCTCATATCTAGCAGGCACGCTATAACATGACCAGGAGTTTGAAAAATAAATGATTGCAGCTGTCAGTGCCTCCTGCTTGAATTTTTGAGTTCCATTATGGGTGTTTGGGCTGCCATGTGTTTTCTTATAGCAAGCCTTTTCTGAAGGAGGCATGATC